>MU786249.1:30863-46810 GCA_026770625.1 Nicotiana glauca
AATAATAATAATAATAATAATAATAATAATAATAATAATAATAATAATAATAACAACAACAATAATAATAATAATAATAATAATAATAATAATAATAATAATAATAAAATATATAAAATATATATCTCGAATCTAAAAGGACAAATAAATGAAATATCATGAATACACTAGTATGCTTTAGGTTCGTGTTAACCAATCAATTATCTTGATTATGTACACGTCCGCATGACATAGTAATGATTTCCCAAATTAAAAATCAAGGTCTGCATTCGCGCAATTTTGGCCGAACAATCTTAATAATATTAAGAGCTTTTTGTTATGTACACGTACGCGTGACATGATTTTTAGCGCATTAAATAAGATGATTACACGTACGCGTGACTCGTCCCAACATAATTTCTTAATTGAGCGGTAAGATAAAATGTACATAGGTTCTAAAATACGTAGTTAACCAATTTAACTAAGCCATTTATGATTAAAGCGACCGTGCTAAAACCACTAAACTCGAGAGTGCCTAAAACCTTCTTCCAAGTTAACAGAATTCCTTACACGGTCTTCTGTGTTTCGCAGACTTAGTCAGAGTCAATTTCCTTGAATTGGGATTTTAAATAAATGGTGACTTGGGATACTGTAAATATTTATTCCAAGTGGCGACTCTTTAAATTAAAATAAATTAATCCCTTTTTCAAATAATATCATTTAAATTGGAAAAACTCTTTTCTTTCCTATTTTCCGTTAAAAAGGAGGTGTAACAGCTCTAGCGACTCTGTTGGGGAAAAGAACTCTGAACTTCTGGTCCAGGGTTTAGAATTCGAGCTTGTAATATGATTTATACTTGGATTTATTGAATTGATGTTATTACTGTATTTTTGGGCTTAATGTGCTAATTGCTTATTCTTTACCGCTTTGATATTATTTGAACTATATTAAACTGCCTTCTTACGCTTCCCCTTTGAGTCTTCTGAATTTATGGTGCACACGTGCGCGTAGCCCACTTTTCTGTTAGAAGCCATACCAATTAGAACGAGGTTGGGTGAAGTAACTAGGCCGGGTAGACTTTCGTGCTCCCGGTACGTTGCCCCTACCTCGTCTCGAGCTGTCCGCTTGGGTAAGCCAGGTCTAAAACACTCCCCCAGGATTTAAACCTAGAATAACATAGCCTCATGCCGGATCCCTAGTAGGAACGTGTTTGCTTCATGTGCATTTGATTTTGGGGACTTAAAACAGGGGTTGGGTTCGTCTAGGATAGGTGTACCTGAAAATTGCAAGACCATCCTGATGCATCTTATGTGCTACTTGTGCATTCAGTTTGATTCGACTTGTTCATATTGACCGGTTTCTAAAATAAATTTTAAAAATATATAAAAATAAAAATTTTAAAAATTGAGGGAAAACCAGAAGTGATAAAATAGGAGAGAAAATTTATCTTGGTTTTTAAAAATCTCGGTATTTACCCTAAAAAGATTATTACAAAATAAGCCTGAATTTTTCAAAAGTGTTATCCTATTCCCAAAATATTTACGAACTATGCGGGTCTGATTCTCATCGAATGTGAGATACGTAGGCAAACCTCATCGGTTTCGGCCCTCAATTTTTAATAATTCAAAAACATTTTTATTTTAATTCCTTCTTTAGATGTTTTTCTTTGATACATCAAATTTAAAAATTCAAAATTATTTTCTTTCTTCTTTAGAAGTCTTTCTTAAAAAAAATTTCAAAACCCAAAAATATTTTCTTATTGTAGAAGTTCTGATAGTTTGAATTTACATAAGAAAAAGAAAAAAAGGAGCTAGTTTAGTTTATTTCAGTTCTGATCCCCGTGAACTATATAATGGTCTGATTCTTGCGGCGTCACGATACGTAGGCAATCCCCATCGGATGCGATCTTAGCCATAATTAATCGGGGAAAAAAAGAGAGAAGAGAAAAAGAAAAAAAATTGAGAGAAAATAAAATAAAATAAAGGAAATAAAAAAAGAGTGTTAAATTCAAGAGGAAATAAACCAATAAGTCGGCATGAAGCATGAAGCCTTCCAAGCTCATTTTTGAAATAAAAATGGCATTAGGTGCAGTACATATGATGTGTAATTAATATTTGCAAGATTCCTAACTCTAACATGTTTGTTGTTTGTCATTTTTAAAAGATAAAGTTAAACAGAGGTGGTTGGTTTGTGGTTTAAACTGGCGACTCGCCCTTATAACACGGGATCAAAAAGAAAAAGTAGAACGGCGAACAACAGTGAGAATGAGTCAGACAATGATGATGTCCGTGGACAATTGATCGAACAAGGTTTAGGAATGGTTGAAGAAGTAAGAGTGTTGAAACAACAATTGGCAGAGAAGTACCAAGACTGGGTGAATGGACAGGCACCACCCCCACTACCCATAAGGCCTTCGGATAATCTTCATAATGTGTCAGTTACAAATCAAGTGCCCATCTCCATAACAAGTAACCCATTGTACCAACCTGGATTCAGTCTAAGCATTAACCTTCCCACTATCTCCAGTACTTCCATCCCACGTCCTCCAACCACAGCCCTTAAAAATGACCCACCCACTGTACCTATTGTCCCTACTTTCAATATTCCTCAACTGGCTGTCGCTCAAAATCTCAATAATGATCCATAACTGAATGCTCATGATGCCCAACATTACTCTCAAGAATTGACTTTCAAGGTTCCAGATTCATACAAGCATACTCCATATCCCAATCGAGATCAAAAAGCCTAAAAAGATTATAGAACAAGAGGAAATGACCACAAAAATGAAGAGCTTGGAACAAACCATGAGAAACATACAGGGTTTGGGAGGCCACAAGAGTGTTTCTTTTAATGATCTATGTATGTTTCCCCATGTTCATTTTCCACCCAGCTTCAAGACCCCCAAGTTTGACAAGTATGATTGTCACGGTGATCCTGTGACCCATTTGAAGAGATATTGTAACCAATTGAGGGGAGCAGGAGGTAAAGAAGAATTAATCATTGCTTATTTTGGGGAAAGTTTGACATGAATTTCTTCAGAGTGGTTCATAGATCAGGACATCTCTCACTGGCATGTTTGGAATGACATGGCTCAAGATTTTGTCCAACAATTTCAATACAATATTGATATACCGTCAGACCGCTCCTCTCTCGTCAACATAAAGAAGAAACCAACAGAAAGTTTCAGAGAATATGCAATTAAGTGGAGAGAGCAGGCTGCTAGGGTCAAACCACTAATGAAAGAGGCAGAAATGTTTGAATGCTTTCTCCAAGCTCAGGATCCTGATTACCTCCATTATATGTTGGCTGCCATTGGTAAACCTTTTGCTGAGGTGATTAAGATTTGGGAAATAGTTGAGAATGGCATGGAGTCAGGAAAAACTGTGAGTCAGGCAGCCCTTAAGGTGACCACACAAGCAATTCAAAGTGGGTCAGGCAGTTTCGGAAATCAAAAAAAGAAGGAGGAAGGATCCATGATGGCATATGGGTTCGTGGGAGTTCAAAGAGGAATAGTTCCTTCTTACGTGCAATTCCAACAAGGACAATCCAATTCTCCTCAATATTATTATCCGCCTCAGGGTCCCCGTTACTTAGTTCCCTCAAAACAATACACATGTTTAATGCTCGGGCTTATGCTAGGCCTCCCAATTACCAACAATGGCGGGCACCGATTCCATAAGGCGCCCGTCAATTCCGGCCAAATTTTTAGGTTCCATATAATCCTCGTCTCTGACAAGAATATGTAAGAGAATAGGAGCCAAAGAAAGAGTTCACCCCAATTGGGGAATCATATACAAGCCTATTTCGAAAGTTGATGCAGTTGAAGTTGATTGAACCTATCATGCCGCCTTATGTGAATCCGAATTCAAAAGGTTTTGACTCCAATGCAATATGTGAGTATCACTCTAACACCCAAGGTCATAGTATCGAAAATTGTTGGTCATTAAAGAAAGCAATTGCAAATTTGATTGAACAAAGGCAATTATGGTGAATGAGAATTTTCTTAATATCACAAACAATCCACTCCCAACTCATGATAATACATATTTTATTGGGATGATTTGTGATGATCGGTATTATAAGCAGTATGGCAATACAGAGATGATTGTTGGAATCATAGGGCAAGAGCAAAAAGTGATAGTAAGCCCGCTTCAATTGGCATCATTGATTGTGAAAGATGCGAGTTCTAGTTAGAACTTGGCAGGTTCTGAAAAAAACTGTTCTCTATGTCCCTAGAAGCACAAAAAAGGTGGAGGTTCAATTGGGTGGGCCAAAACTTTACATCCCCGGGAGAATTCAAAAGATTGTTCCAAATAATGGTTTGAGAAATATAACAGAGCCAGTTATGATCCGACCTATTGCACAACTCCTAGTGTCAAACACAAAAGCTATTCCCAAGAATTATAACAAAACTGTCATGACATACAAAGGAAAAGAGATAGTGGAAGAAACCGATGAAATGAGGGGCTTGACCCGCTTTGGAAGGTGCTACTCACCAGAGGAATTGAAAAAAGCTAGGCAAACCAAGGAAAATAATTTTCTAGTGAAAGAACCTTTCTAGAAAATGAAGAAGAGGAATTCCTTAAGAAGATGAAAATGCAAGACTACTCAATCATTGATCAACTAAGGAAAACCCTTGCTTAGATATCTTTGTTATCTCTGCTTTTGCACTCGAAATAACATCGTCGTGTGTTGATCAAAACTTTGAACGAGGCATATGTCTCAGAAAAGACAACGGTGAATTAGCTAGAAAAAATGGCTGAAAGATTCTTTGAGGTGTACAAAATGTCTTTCAGCGGTGATCATTTGCCTAAGTAAGGGGCTGGGCACAATAAGGTTTTGCATCTTATGGTCAAATGTGAAGACCATTACGTAAAAGAAGTCATGATTGATGGAGGCTCAAGTGTAGATGTATGCCCTCTTTCTACTCTACAACAGCTTAACATTTACACCAACAGAATTCGAACTAGTAGTTTCAACATCAGAGCTTTTGATGGTTCAAGAAGAGGCACTATTGGGGAAATCAAACTCACCATGACAATTGGCCCGGTTGATTTTAACATTGTCTTTCAATTGTTGGATATGAAAACTCCCTATAATTTTCTTCTAGGAAGGCCGTGGATCCATATGGCCACAGATGTACCATCAACCCTACATCAAATGGTCAAATTCAAGTATGAAAGGCAAGAAATTGTTGTTCATGGGGAGGACGATTCATCCGTCTATAATGACCCGTCCATTCCATGTATCGAGGCCAAAGAAGGATGTGAATCCCTCATATATCAAGAATTTGAGGTGGACCAAGTGGAAGAAAGAAAGGCAATTCTGCATCCCCGTCTTTCAACCACATCTATGATGGTAGCTTCACTGATGTGGAGGAACGACTATGAACCAGGAAAATGATTAGGATCCTTTATGCAAGGAATTAGGAACCCCATTTCTCCATTTTCGAAGAAAGATACATTTGGCTTGGGTTTTATACCAACATCGGCAGACATAAATAGAGCCAAGGCCCACAAAAAGAATGGTTGAAAATTGTCCAAACCAATCCCTCACATTGCCTACTCTTTTGTCAAGCCACTATCTGAAGAAGTCCAACATCCTTATACTAAAGATGACATTAATGAAGTTTGCCAGGGTCTCAAAGAGATGTTCTTTGGGATCAATATGGTTCAAGTTGGCGAGGGCCCTAGCCATGCAAGTGTTCACATACCTCCCTCAACAACTGGGAAGCAACTCCTCTTTCCATCAGAAAGGATTCTTGGTGGTCTGTTTTGTTTCTTTTTCTGTATTTGGATTATTTTCAGGGTTGTAATCCAGATATTTTAGTTTAATTGCTTTGCTTTGATGTTAACCCTTCTATCTATTCAAATTCAATGAAAAGAAGTTCCAATTTCATAGTAAAAGTCTGTCTTTTTCTTTCCCTAATTTTTGTTAATTTCTTATCATTTTTAGGTTCGTTAATGCTAGCTTTAAAAACATGACATGCATGCAAAATTCATGCCCAGATCTTAAAAAGTTGTCTAATCTCGAAATAATGAATCAAGAAGTTGACTATGATGAAGATGAGGCTCTTAAGGAAATAAAAAGGGAATTGGATCAATTTGAGAATAAGCATAAGCCTAACTTAAATTAAATTGTGGCAATTAACCTGGGAAGTTCTGAAGAAACCACATAAATAAAGATAAGCATTCATACTGAACAAAAGACGAGCGATGCCATAATTCAAGTTTTGTTCGAGTACAGAGACTTATTTGCTTGGTCGTATGATGAAATGGAGGGGGGGTGGGGGGTTGAGTGACGGTTTAGTGGTTCATTAGCTTTCCACATATCCTAATTTTCCACCAATCCAACAAAAACAAAGGAATTTTAAGACAGATACGAGTGATAAGATTAAAGAAGAAATTGCGAAGCAACTAGGTGCAAATGTGATCAGAGTTGTCCGATATAACACATGGTTAGCAAATGTTGTGCCAGTGCCAAAGAAGGATGTGAAAATCATAGTTTCTATTTGAATAAACCACATAAACAAAGATAAGCATTCATACTGAACAAAAGACGAGAGATGCCATAATTCAAGTTTTGTTCGAGTACAGAGACATATTTGCTTGGTCGTATGATGAAATGTGGGGTTTGAGTGCCGATTTAGTGGTTCATTAGCTTTCCACATATCCTAATTTTCCACCAATCCAACAAAAACAAAGGAATTTTAAGACAGACATGAGTGATAAGATTAAAGAAGAAATTATGAAGCAACTAGGTGCAAATTTGATCAGGGTCGTCCGATATACCACATGGTTAGCAAATGTTGTGCTAGTACCAAAGAAGGATGTGAAAATCATAGTTTGTGTTGACTATAGGGATTTAAACAAAGCAAGTCCAAAGGACAACTTTTCCTTACCCAACATTCATATCCTTGTTGATAATTGTGCTAAACATGATATCCAATCTTTTGTGGATTGTTATGCCGGGTATCATCAAATTCTGATAGATGATGAAGATGCAGAAAAGACCGCCTTCACCACTCCATGGGGAACTTGTTGTTATAGAGTCATGCCATTTGATTTGAAGAATACAGGGGCAACTTACATGAGGGCCATCACTACTATATTCCATGATTTGCATAAAGAGATTGAAGTGTACGTTGATGATATGATCATTAAGTCTAGAACACAAGAGAACCATGTGCAAGAATTGAAAAAGTTCTTTGAGATGTTACGAAGGTAAAATATCAAACTCAATCTTGCCAAGTGTGCATCTGTTGTTCCTTCTGGGAAACTTTTGTGTTATATAGTTAGTCGAAGAGGCATTGAGTTAGATCCCTCCAAGATAAAGACCATTCGAGAGCTGCCTCCCCCGAAGAATAAAAAATTTACTCGAGAGGTTGAACTACATCATCAGGTTCATCGCGCAGCTTATAACCACATGTGAGCATATTTTTAAGTTATTGAAAAAGAATGTTGCTATCAAGTGGACAGATGAGTTCCAAGAAGCTTTTGATAAAATCAAGGAATATTTGTCAAATCCCCCTGTTTTGGTCACTCTGGAGCCTGGTAGGCCTTTGTTTTTATATCTTTCAATAATGAATAGTTCCTTTGGTTGTGTGTTGGGTCAACATGATGCCACAATCAAAAAGGAACAAGCAATCTATTATTTGAGCAAAAAGTTCACTACATTATGAGGCCAAATACACTCTTTTGGAAAGGACATGTTGCGCCTTAACCTGGATTGCCCAAAAACTTAGACATTATCTTTTGGTGTATACAACTTACCTCATATCCCGAGTGAATCCTCTGAAGTAGATCTTTCAGAAGCCGATGCCAACTGGTAGATTAGCAAAGTGGCAAATCTTGCTCACAGAGTTTGATATTGTTTATGTCACTCGTACTGTTATGAAGGCACAAGCTTTAGCTTATCATCTGGTAGAAAACCCGGTTGATGATGAGTATGAATCTTTGAACACATATTTCCCATATGAAGAGGTTAATTTAGTTGAAGATGTAGTCCAAGATGACAATCAAATTTGGAAACTATGCTTTGATAGGGCTGTCAACATCAAAGGCATAGGGATTGGGGCAATTCTTGTATCACCTACTGGGCAACATTACCCTGCCACAGCACGACTTTATTTCTTCTATACAAACAATACGGCAGAATATGAAGCTTGCATTATGGGTCAGAACATGGCAATAAACTTAAATGTGCATGAACTGTTGGTGATGGGAGATTCAGATTTGCTTATTCGGCAAGCTCAAGGTGATTGGGAGACTCGAGACATCAAGCTCGTTCCATATAGACAATGTGTGGAAGATCTTAGCAAAAGGTTCAGGTTCATCGAGTTCAGTTACATTCCCAGGTTTCACAATGAATTAGTTGATGCCTTGGCCACCCTAGCCTCAATGCTTCCATATCCGGGTAATACTCACATTGACCCATTAGTAATTCAAATCGGGGATCAACATGGTTATTGCATTGCAATTAAAGCAGAACTAGATGGTGAACCGTGGTACCATGATATTGAATAGTTTTTGAAAATAAGAGAATATCAGGAACATGCTAATAGGGATCAAAATAGAACTATTAGGCAACTCTCTAATGGTTTCTTTTTTAGTGGGGAAATCCTATAAAAAAGAACCCCAGATTTGAATTTATTGAGATGAGTGGATGCCAAAGAAGCTGAAATGATTATAAATGAGGTGCATTCGAGTGTTTGTGGTCCGCACATGAGTGGATATGTTCTAGCAAAGAAAATCTTTCGGGCGAGATATTATTGGCTTACTATGGAGCTAGATTACGTCGTTTTGTTCACAAATGCCCCCAGTATCATATTCACAGTGACTTGATTCACTCACCTCCTTCGGAATTGTATCCTATGTCGGCTCCTTGGCCTTTTGTTGCTTGGGGAATGGACGTCATTGTCCCAAATTGAGCCAAAATCTTCAAATGGCCAAAAATTCATCTTGGTTGCAATTGATTACTTCACCAAATGGGTGGAAGCTATTATATTGAAAGCAGTTACCAAGAAAGCAGTAGTAGACTTTGTTCACTCTAGCATCATCTGTCATTTCAGTATTCCAAAAACCATTATTACAGATAATGCTGCTAATTTGAATAGTCATCTGATGAAGGAGGTATGGGAACAATTTAAAATTGAGCATCGCCATTCTACTGTACCGGCCCAAATCTAATGGAGTTGTTGAAGCTGCAAATAAGAACATCAAGAAGATTCTTAGGAAGATGGTCCAAAGGTCTAGACAAAGGCACGAGAAATTAGCTTTTGCTCTTTTGGGATACCGGACAACTGTCCGTACATTAGTCGGCACAATGCCCTACTTATTGGTTTATGGCACTGAAGCGGTCATACCTGCTGAAGTTGAGATTCCCTCTCTCCGAATAATTGTTGAAGCAGGGATTGAGGATACTGAATGAGTGAAATCACGATTGGAACAGTTTAGTTTGATTGATGAAAAATATTTGGCGGTAGTTGTTTTGGTCAATTATACCAACAAAGAATGGCACACTCTTACAATAAGAAAGTGCGCCCAAGAAAATTCGAGGTAGGACAGCTTGTTTTGAAATGCATCTTTCCGCACCAGGAAGAAGCAAAAGGAAACTTCACCCCGAATTGGCAAGGTCCTTACCTTATCAAAAAAGGTATTGTCAAAAGGAGCTCTACACTTGAAAGATATAGATGGAAAGGTGACAGATATATCCATCAATGCAGATGCGGTCAAGAGATACTATGTCTGATATGCTTCTGTTGGGGCATTTTATACTTAGCATTCTCATGTTAGGATGATGAAAGGCTATCGTTCTCGCTACCCAAACACTGGTCAACCCTATTTAGCCCTTTGAAACCTTGTTTATATTTCTTTGTTTTTCCCTCTTTTGGAACCAATGTACCAAATCAAACAAAAAATCAAAAAAAAAGTAAGAAAAATCATCAAAACAAGTTCATGTCAATTGAACTGCGTCTGAGCTGATTCCGAAAGGATATGTAGGCAGCCTCACTCTGGGGTTCGGTCACACCAAAATAAAAATCCACATTTCCCCAATATTTAAAGAAACTGGGGCATGATTTTATTTTATTTGCGACGGTTGTTCCATCAAAATGGTTCCAAAAGTTATAATTTAGTTGAATAGTTATTTTTACCTTTCCCTTTTAAGACATTCTGATCAACTTTTAAGAATGCTAAGACAGTATACTCAGGTGATGCCTCAGCCATTGTAAAGAGAGAAAAATGAATGAGAGAGTCTTATTGGTGAAAACTCTCATGGGCACTATAAGGTAATGGTGAGTTGAGAAAAAGGAAAATGAGAGAGGTCAATTGATGAAAACCCATAAAGGGCATCGTTGATCGATTTTAGGTCTTCTTATATCCTGGCACAAGCATGGTTAAGACAAAAGAACTCAGTTTCAAAGTTAAATTTACAACAGATTTTGAGAATTAAACGGTTTAGACAGATCAAGTATCCAGTCCAAAGTGTATGTCATGTTCATTGAAGTCAGCATATTCCTCCAGATAATTCCTTTCTTATTTTTCCCCTAAAAGGGATGCTTCTTGATTAAGTTGTAGTGCCTATTAGTGCACCTACTTGTTTTCTTTCGTACTATTCTTTTTGAGTCTCTTTTAGTCTAATTTAGTCAAAGTAAAGCAAAGAAAAGGCCACAAAATTTGTTACAGTTTCCCTGTTATATGAAGCAAAACTTTCTAGGCATGAATAACATGGGCAAAGGCATAAAGCCATCTTTGATTTTTGCTGACGAGCAAAAGGCTTGAAGGACTGAACAATTTATCAAGGGTCAACAAAAGTTACTCAGTTAAAAGTTATTTTGGGAGCAAGGTTGTTTTCACCACAAACACAAATGGGGATAGGCACCAAATAGGTAGGTTTTGTTGTTGAGAAAGAAGATTTCTAGAAAGTAAAGACAAAATCTCCCGGTAATTCGTATGACCACTGACAGAGCCAGCCATTCTAATAAGTGCAATGGACACTAGGTCAAGTCGCCTAAGAGATCACGGCCACAAACTAACCACCATTTTAAAACTAACGAATCTTTCTTTGTTCAGAACAGGAACAGAACAATTTTAGGAAATAGTTCATGGAAGGACGAACATCACCAAGTGAAGTTCTTAAATCCTTGATACATGTAATCGTGTTATTTCAGTTTCATTATAGAGAATACCCTATCTTCACATAGGGTACTACATCCCATGGCTGTATTACATTCTACTATCGTAGGGTACGACATTCCATAGTAGCATTTTAGAGCGCCACAAGTCTCATTTTGTTGCCAACATAGAGTACGACATTCCCTAGTAGCATCTCAAAATGCTACAGGCATTATTTTATTGCCAACAGAGGGTACTCCCCTAGTTGCATTTTTATTGCAAACATAGGGTACGACATCCCCTAGTAGCATTTCAGAGTGCAACAGGCATCATTTTAATGCAAACATAGGGTACGACATCCCCTAGTAGAATTTCAGAGTGCCACGAGCCTTATTTTATTGCAAACATAGGGTACAACATTCCCTAGTAGCATACCGAGTGCTATGAGCCTCACCTTATTGCTAACAAAGGGTACTACACTCCCTTGTTTCATTTTTTTTTTGCCAACATAGGGTACGATATACCCTAGTAGCATCCCAAAGCGTTACAAGCCTCATTTTATGCAACATAGGGTACGACATTCCCTAGTAGCCTCCCAGGGTGCCACGAGCCTCATCTTATTGCCAAAATAAGGTACAACATCCCCTGGTCGCATGATTTTCTGTCTACATAGGGTACAACATTCCCTAGTAGAATCTTAGATAGCCAAGAGCCTCACCTCATTGCCAACACATGGTACTATATCCCCTGGTTGCATTTCTTGTTGCAAACATAGGGTATGGCATCCCCTATTATCAAAGAAAAAAAAAGAGCCCATTTCTCTTTCAATTCCTTACTCTGGAATAGCAAAGGTAGTTTAATGTGTTTTGAATAACTCACAAAAATTTCTTAGTGCAAACTGGGGCAGAAAATTTTTGTTCGTTTTGTTTGTTTGTGATGGCTTGTAGATTTTTCTGCAAAGCCCGGATTGGATGTGTGAAAAATTAAGATTACAGCTCTTGCTAGAGAAAGTGGAACGCTTGATCTCAATACCAACCACTGCCATCTTTTACGTAATGCATGCAGAGACATATGGTCAAGATCCATCTTTCTATCATCTGATCAAGGAAAAAGCTTGCGAGAATATTTCATAGTCTTTTGCATCAAGAGAATCATGTTTCAGTCTAAAGTCAATGGGAGAAGCAAATCAAGAATCAAGACAAGACTCCAGATGGCACTTAGATAGGAATTTTTTAACTCTTAGATTTGAAGAGTATATAATTTTCTTTTCATTTCTTTTCACCCCCAAGAGAAGTAGTTTCAAGTACCTTGGGTCGGTTATTCAAAGGGATTGAGAGATTGACGAGGAAGTCACTCACCACATAGGAGTGGGGTGGATAAAATGGAGGCTAGCATCTGGAGTCTTATGTGACAAGAAAGTACCACTGATACTCAAAGGTAAGTTTTACAGGGCGGTGGTTAGACCGGCCATGTTGTATAGGGCAGAGTGCTGGCCAGTTAAGAACTCTCATATCCAGAAGATTAAGGTAGCTGAGATGAGGATGTTGAGGTGGATGTGCGGGCATACTAGTTTAGATAAGATTAGGAATGACGATATTCGGGAGAAGGTGGGTGTGGCCTCTGTAGATGATAAAATGTGGGAAGCGAGGCTCAGATGGTTCGGGCACGTGCGGAGGAGAAGCCTGGATGCTCCGATGAGGAGGTGTGAGCTGCTGGATTTAGTGGGTTCGAGAAGAGGTAGAGGACGACCTAAGAAGTATTGGGGAGAGGTGATCAGGCAGGACCTTGCAAGATTGCAGATTTTCGAGGACATAGCCTTTGATAGGAAGGTTTGGAGGTCGAGCATTAGGGTTGTAGGATAGGGTGGTAGTCAAGCTTATCCCCTTCATTCCCGGGGGGGGGGAGGGGGGGTGGAGCAAGTTTGAGTGGGTTGGTCCTAGGCAGGCTTATGGTTAATGTAGAGTTCACAATAACCTTACTGTTTCCCATAGATCTAGTCCTTAGTTGTGGGTTATGGTTATTGCATGTCATCTATTTTATGATTTTTAGGATGTTGTCATTATTTCTATGGTTATGTTGGCGTTATTGATGAATTGTATTTTCTTATTTTCTTATTTTATTTTCATCTTCCTGAGCCGAGGGCCTATCGAAAACAACCTCTCTGCCCTATCGGGTTAGGGTAAGGTCTGCATATACAATACCCTCCTCAAACCCCACTTAGTGGGATTTTACTGGGTCGTTGTTGTTGTTATTTGATGTAATAGTAGGAACCGCTGATTAGAACCTCGATGGAACTTCGCTCGACTCTTCATCAAAGAACACTTCATCACTTTTCTTTCACTTGAAATACACGTGATCTGATTCCCTTATAACCCAGGATATGTAGGCTGCCTAAAACCAAGGTTCGGTCGCATCTTTTTCTTTTATCTTCTTTTCCTTTTCAAATAATAGGGAGGTAAAAAATTAGTCACCCTGTTCATTTTCTTTGCCTGAATATTCTTCATGTTTGCAAGCAAATAGGGGCATGCTGTGAACAACTAATTTTTGACCACACCCAAATTCTATACTATTTTGGTCTAAATGTTTCTTTTAAGCCTAATCTTAGTATTTTAAATTTTTATCTTACTCTTAATAGGTTTTATTTAAGAAAATTAAAAAAAAACCACAAAAAATATTCATATTATTAGAATATAAGATTTATTCCTATGTTTAAATAGAAGGATATATATATATATATATATATATATATATATATATATANTTTTTTTTTAGTATAATTTAAACTTTAGTGTAAATATTGAGTTATTTATTTATTTATATAGTTTCTTGAAGTCTAAAAGTAAGTTGGTTATATATGTGTGTGTGTGTTTTATCTCCTTTTATTTAATTAAAAAAAGGGGGTTAAGAAAAGTAAGATAAAAGGGTATTTAAAACAAAATAAAAAAGTAACCAAATTAAAAAAGAAAAAAGAAAAAAAAAAGAAAAAAAAAAGATAACAAAATGAAGAAACTCCCATCTGATAGAATCCCAACTTCCTCCACCCCTCACGTCACTCTACCACTAATGCACACACTCACATTTCAATCCCCACTTCTCCCACTTCATCACATAAGTTATAAAGTACACATCTATATATAATTGGCAGGAACACAAAGAAAAAGAGGGAAGATTTTAGGGAAAGAAAGGAAAAAGTAACGATGAAAAAAAGAGGGTGTTTGGGTGGGCTTAAAAGCTGGTCAAACCAGTTTTTAAGCATTTTTTGGCTTAATTTGGTGTTTGCTTAATATTTAAATGCTTTTAAGTTAGGGTGCTTTTAAGCCAAAACAAGCTAAAAGTCATAAGTTGGCTACCTCCAACTTATTGCTTTTTAACTTAACAACTTTTTTTGTTTGATCAAGTAAATTACTTTACTATCCCTTAAATTATTTTATAAATTCCAAAATACCCTTCCCTCGGTAAAACCCTAACTACGACTCTTTTCTTTTCCAGTCTTGTTGTTTTCTACGTAATTTTCCTTCCACGTAACTTTCCTTCCTGCTGCAATCCCTCCATCCCTCATCTCTCACTATAGCTCACAATCTCTTTCTCGTTTGGAGATAAAAGTTTGTGTGGGGTAAAGAAACTTGGAGGTTGAGTTGCTTGGTAGACAACATTGGTGATTAGTTTAAGGTAAGGTCCTCTCTTTTACTTTGATTTTATTTTGTTTTAAGATCATGATGAGATATTAGTGATAAGATCACTATAGTCTTGAGTATATTGTTGTCAATATTATTTGATGCAATTATTTTTTTCTGTTGCATAGTATAGAATTATGGAATTTATGGAAACTGGTGATCTGTACTCAAGCTTAAGTTCTAAAATATTCTCTGTGATGGTTATTCTTTGAAACTGAATCTTGCTCACACGCTTCTTATTTTTTGTACGTTATTAATTTATACGTATTTTTTATTTTCTTGGGACTTGTCTTTTAGCAGAGACAAATAGTATAAAATTTACGGTTAGAAGAATTGACCGAAAATTAGTGACTTCTATGGAATGGAATTTAGAATGTGGCTATGTTGGAAACAAGATTATAGACACAAGAATAGCCAAATGGTTTAGCATGCATGCTGTTCAGTAGATTCAAGGAAAGACTTCAAAGAAAATGGAAATGGAATTAACTTTGCCTACCATATGCCACTCGTACTACCTCTGCCTTTGAACCAAAAGCCTTGGATGCGTTCTATTTTTATTTTTCAGGCAAGTTTCAAGAAGCTTATTTTCTGAAGTTTTTTTATGAAGTATGGTATTTCATTGGAAAGGCACCAAGGGGATAGTTAGAAAAGCATCGTACAGTTATAGATTGTTTATCTGCAAATTCTTCTATTAATTACATTGAGGTGCTAGTGTATTGCTCTATCGTCAATAACTAATATATAGGAATTTTATTTGAAGTAAGGAAGAATGTGTCAACATGTGTATTTGGCATCCTATATATGCTCTATTTACAGAAAGACCATTAATCACCCATTATATTTTGCTTCTATTCACAATCTAAGAATTTTAGAAGCTACTATTTTCTATTTCCTTGTATGATGAAATATTTCTATTTATTTACTTCTTAGGTGTAACGACCCAAATTTTCGTTTTAAGAATTCGCATTTCCATTCAACGGCATAAGACCTTGAGAAGCTTCGTAATACACATTATGACTATCATGTGTGGTAAAGTTTGGTCTTCGTAAGATTCGGAGTTAAATTCAAAGAAAAATCAAAATCTTAAGCTCAAATGGAAAGAGTTGACCGGAGAGTTGACTTTTGAGCAAGCGACCCCAAATTGGGATTTTAATGATGTCAATAGTTTCGTATGGTGATT
>MU786254.1:2374-43613 GCA_026770625.1 Nicotiana glauca
GTGCGTGAAGTGTTGCCCAGATGCGCGATCGCGCATTACTTCGCGTATTTTTTTAGCAGTCTGCCTCAGATGCGCGAAGTATGCGTGAAGTTCATTTCGCGCAAGTTTTCGCGCATCTGACACCTGACGAGTAAAATGATCATAACTTTCTGTATACACCTCAAATGACTAACGGTTTGTTGCGTTGGAAACTAGACTCAACGGGCTTTAATTTGATAGGTTGATCCGCACACAACTCCTTATATAACTGGAGATATGTTCGTTCAAAGTGACGTCTTGTGTGCACCCATTTACATATTTCGTCTAATATGCAATTTTCCAACTTGGCTTAGACTTAGGCCTTTCCTTAGTCCCCAAATCACTTATAATAAGACTTATACACTTATTAACATATCCAATTGATATTCATAATATCACAAATCCTTATTTACACACGAGATAAAATAATTTAGCCTACATTTGCACGACGAAATCTTAAATTACTCGGAAAAAAATTTTCGGGGCCTTATAGTGGCAACCCATAGGACGACAGGTCGGGTCGTCACATGGCTGGACTATTGGCTTGTAGCTATCTTCCACGAGGATTCTATGTGTACAAATAGCCGGACTAATCCCTTTAATATCTTCTACAGTCCACCCCAAGTCTCCTTTGTGTGCTCTCAATACTTTAATCAAACTATTTTCTTGTTCTGCAGTAAGAGAAGATGAAATAATTACTAGAAATAATTCTTTCTCAAGATAAACATATTTCAATTGACAAGGGAGAGTTTTGAGTTCAATTTTTTATTGAACTTTTTCGGATTTCATCTCTTTTTCTTCTGAATCTTTGTCCAATATTTCATCTTCTCTTCTAATGGTGGGATCAACGTCCTGTGTGGTGCCTGATTTGATCAAGCATCTTTCCATTGAATATGGAATTAATTGATCATATTTGAATTCATCTGTAAGATAACTAATCATGTCAATTGAAAAACATGAAGATGATGTTTCATCTCCTGAATATCTTTATCTTAGTATCTTTTGCATATCAAATATGACTCTTTCTTAATCAACTCTTAAATTTAATTGTCCTTGATGAACATCTATAATTGCTCTTCCTGTAGCAAGAATTGGTCTACCTAAAATTATTGGTTCATTAGGACATTCTTTCATTTCAAGCACTATAAAATCTACAGGGAAAACAAAATTATCTACTCTTGCGAGTACATTTTCAATTATTCCCTTAGGATTCTTAGTACTTTGATCTGCAAACTGAAGAAAAACACTTGTGTCTTTTATTTCACCAAGATCTAACTTTTTAAAGATAGAAAATGGCATCAAATTTATTGAAGCTCCAGAATCACAAAGTGCTTTTTTAAAATATACTCCTCCCAAAGTGCATGGAATTGTAAAACTACCTGGATCGCCAAGTTTTTGTGGTAGCTTATTTTGAAGTATAGCACTGCATTTTCTGTAAGCATTACCACAGAAACTTCTTCTAATTTTGTTTTACTTGATAAAATTTCCTTTAAAAATTTGGCATATGAATGCATTTGTAACAAAGCATCAGTAAAAGGAATATTGATGTGAATTTGTTTTAAAATCTCCAAAAATTTTGCAAATTGGTTGTCAAGCTTTTCTCTTTTCATTTTTTGTGGAAAGGGAATAGTCACAGGGAGAGGAGTCAATTTTTCAATATTTGTTTCTTCTTTTTTCTTGACTTCATTATTTTCAGATGGTTCAGAGGGCATTTTAACATTCTTACCGTTGTTTACCTATTGTTCTGACTAGTCTGCATATGGTTCATCAAGCTCCTTACCTGACCGTAAGGTGATGGCCTTAAGGTGCTCTTTGGGTTTTTCTCTGTATTGCTTGATAAGGGGCCTTGAATCTTTTCTGAAACAAGAGCTGCCAATTGGCTCAACTATATTTCCAGATTTTTGAAGGATGAATTTTGGCTCTCCATCTTTTCATCAGTGACCTTAATATACTTATACAGAAGATCATCAAAACTTGAATGAGCTTGTTGAGGCCTTTGTTGATAGGTCCCTGCTTGTTGATAAGGTCTAAAGTTTGATTGACCATGGTATGGATTCTGGTATCCGGGTGGATCGTGTATTTGTTTCTTCTGGAAGCTTTGAGAGTTCTCTGCACCATTTGGGTTGCTGTCACGACCCAAAATCCACTAAGGGTCGTGATGGCGCCGGACACTGCTGTCAGGCAAGCCAACCAAATTACTTAATCAAAATCTCGTTTTAATACTTTTGAAATCTAGGATTTTCCTTCAAATTTAGCAATTTTCAAGAATATAGTCTCAAATAAAATTTAAATGATAAGCAGTTAATACAAAATACTTCAAACCATCCCAGAACCCGATGTCACAAGTGCATGAGCATCTACTGACAAGGAAATAAATACAATTGTCACGACCCAAAATCCACTAAGGGTCGTGGTGGCGCCGGACACCACCGCCAGGCCAGCCAACTCAAATTACTTAATTAAATCTCATTTTAACACTTTTGAAATCCAGGATTTTTCCTTCATTATTAAGAAATTTTTAAAGGATATAGTTTCAAATCAAATTTATATGTTGTATTGTTAATACAATACTCCAAACCATCCTAGAAACCCGGTGTCACAAGTGCATGAGCAACTATCGATATGAAAAATAAAATACAACATATGTCCGAAATACAGTGGACAGGGAATAAATAATAAGAAAACACTGGAAGGAACTACACTAGTTGCGGGTCATCTCGAACAATGCAGCTCACCTAGTCCCAGAGTCATCAATGCTGCTACGCCCAGTAGGCTGCTAGAGATATATACCTGTGCAACAAAAATGCACAGAAGTGTAGTATGAGTACGTAATCAATGTGTACTCAGTGAGTGTCCTGCCTAATCCTGAAGGGGTACAGACGAGATGGTCAACTTGCACTCTCTAATATTCCAATGATTATTTATCCTTAATACACATATTAACAGTGGATTTATATTTTTAGACATGATGTTAATCCAGATAGAGGAAACGAGTAAACACATAATTCCTTCATAGGAAATTTCCAAGATTCCTTTTCATTATTAACAAACTGATCTCGAGCCATAGCGAGGCATGTAACAACTTAAATAAGTCCAGGAAGCAATACAAGCATGCGCAAATCATACCGAGGCGACGGGCCGCTCCAACAGAAATAAATGTGCACTTGCCGAGGGTTGACGGCACGCCCATAGATGCATCTATTAATCTGCCGAGGCTTTCGGCCCGTTCCAAAATAAATACACACAGACAGACAATCAGTCAAGAAATCAACAGGGAGCAATCATCCAAGAAAGGCCAATCATCTTTAATAATTTGAGAAAATGAAGCTTAAGTCTTTTTAGAAATCCATTTATTAATTTAAATGTGATCTATTACCCCGCTCGTGAATCATCCATGCGACGCGGTCAACATAAAATAAACAATCACCCTGCTCGCGTATCATCCATGCGACGCAGGTACACATAAGATACATGCTCAGATAGTCAATTAGAATTTTATCAGGGAATAATTATCCAAATAAACTAATTCTCTGCTTAACGATTTAGGAAATGATGTTTAATCTCTTTTTAAATTCGTTTACTAATCAAGGGTGATTTAAACAATCCAAGTCATCGATGGGTTCATAATTAATTCAAGTATAACATGCTGATGGGTCCTAACTACCCGGACAATAGCATAATAGTAGCTACGCACGGACTCTCGTCACCTCGTGCGTACGTAGCCCCCACAAATAGGAGCACATAATCATTCACTTCACCTATGGGGTAAATTCCCCCTCACAAGATTAGAAATGAGACTCACCTCGCTCTGATGATCCACAACCGGCATTCTACATTCTTCTGACGGCTCCAATTGATGCACCACGCTCCAAGACTAGCCAATGGTTACGCAAATCCATTAATATATGCTCAAATATTCATTACAAACTAGTTTATAGAAATTCCTAACCCTGATTGGAAAGTTGACTAAAATGCCCTCCGGCCCACGTGCCCGGAATCCAAAACTTTTTTTAAGATAAAGTTTACCCATGACCTTAGGAACTCAAATATATAATTTTCTCTTAATTCCATACTCAAAATCGTGGCTAAATTCCAAGAACACAATATTTCTAGGTCTTCCTCTAACCCTCAATTTTCTACCCATTTTCATACTAAAATCCAAACATAATTATTGTATTTAACTCATAATAGGTAGAAATAACTTACCTTAACCTTGTTGATGAAGAACCTCTCTTGAATCCTCCCAAAATCGCCAAAGCCATGAGAAATGGGAGAGAAATGGCCAAAATCCGACTTTTAAAACAATGCTTCTTCCCCAGCTATTTCCGCTTCTGCGGAAATATAACCGCTTATGCGGTTCCGCCTTAGCGGAAAAACAATCTGCTTCTACGGCTGCCACTGAACCCCCATCTTCGCTTCTGGGATGCCCCCTTCCGCAGATGTGGTTTTGCTTCTGCGGAATTTAGACAGCATCTGCGGTCCTCAAGCTTTGGACCAAAAACTGCATCTGCGGCTCCCCGCTCGCTTCTGGGGTGCCGTTTCTGCGGTCAATCAACCGCAGAAGCAAAAATACCAGCAACCAGATGCCTTCAGCTCTCTTTCAAATTCAAATTTCGATCCGTTAACCACCTGGAAACCACCCGAGGCCCCCGGGACCCCAACCAATCATACCAACCAGTCCCAAAACACATTACGGACTTGCTCAAGGCCTCGAATCACATCAAACAACGCTAAAATCATCAATCGACCTCCAATTCAAGCTTTATGAACTTTGAACTTTCCAACTTCTACTTCCGATGTTAAAACCTATCAAATCATGTCCGATTGACCTTAAATTTTGCACACAAGTCCTATTTGACATTACGAACCTACTCCAACTTCCGGAATCGGATTCCGACCCCGATATCAAAAAGTCCACTTCCGGTCAAACTTCTCAAAACCTTCAATTTCTATCTTTAGCCAAATAGATTCAAAATGACCTACGGACCTCCGAATTCACTTCCGATCGCGCTCCCAACTCCAGAATCACGATACGGAGCTAATCCCAGTCTCGGATCCCCAAACGGACATCGATAACGCTGAAATGCACTCCAAGCCAAACTTAAGAAATTTCTTCCAAAATGCTAACTTCTATAATAGGCGCAAAACGCTCTCGGGTTATCCAAAACCCAATACGGGCATACGCCCGAGTCCAAAATCATCATACGAACCTACTGGAACCTTCAGATCCTGATTCCGAGGTCGTTTACTCAAAGTTCCAATCCTAGTTCATTCTTTTAACTTTAAGCTGCTCAAATGAGAATTTTCATTTAAATTTAACTCCGATCTTCCGGAATTCAAATTCCGACCATGCGAACAAGTCACAATACCTAAAATGAAGTTGTTCATGGCCTTCGACTGCTGAACGGAGCGCTAGCACTCAAAACGACCGGTCGGGTCGTTACATTCTCTCCCACTTAAACATACGTTCGTCCTCGAACGTGCTGAGAACTATACGGAAGTAGTGTGAAATCACTGTTTAGCACCTCATGCGCCTTCCTGTGCTAGCACAACTTAGCTGAGCATATTAGCTCGATATATTCTGAAGATATTCCATTTTTATTCAAGCAAATAAGCCTTAGAGCCTAATTCCAACATTCGGAATTCTATGCCAGCCCTGTTTCCAACATACGATCACCATATCAATCATTATACGTTGTACTAAAACATGACTGCATAACTCTGTTGAATTCACACTTTGCATCACTTTACTCATAGGACCACAATAACATTTCTGTTTGAATTAATCGAAATTCCACGAATCTGATGCTCCCATTGCACCTCATGACCTATATAGGTCTTACTCTATCTATTACAATACCGCCACGACGGATGAGATGCCAAAATTCATAATCAACTGCAGAGTCAACCAATCATCGAGTCTATACTTCTGACAAGAAACATTACTACATTCTGAACCAAATAATGTTCTTCGCTCCTTAATATACTTCATATAATCAGATTGCATCCTAAATACCACAATCTCATCTTCCCAGTACGAACTGCTCAGGCAATAAGCCACTCTGAATGCGATCACAAGTCTCATATGACGCCACAATGTGCCAATAGGCCACCAATCCGAACACAACACAAACGGAAATCAAACTCTAGAAGGAATTATCTAACCCCCGCACTAGTACGGACCTTCCTTAGAAGATAGGAAACGAAACACACAAAAACAGCATATAGAAAAACCAGACTCGACATTACACTGTTGCGGCGCGCAACCCGATCTAAATAACATACCCATGGCGGCATGCCACCCGATCCACACATAGATCTCACATAAGGAGATTGCAATTTGAGCTAAATCTGCTCATTACGATAAAAATATCGAATTTCGATCGTAAGCATGCTAAGTGCATAATACCATCCCTGAGAAAACACATAGCGCTATAGGCTACAAAACTCAAGCACAACTAAGGTGCGATACAAGATCTAAATCTCAAGAGCCATACTACTCACATAACATCATCGCAATGCGG
Organism: Nicotiana glauca; assembly: GCA_026770625.1. Taxonomy (NCBI): domain Eukaryota; kingdom Viridiplantae; phylum Streptophyta; class Magnoliopsida; order Solanales; family Solanaceae; genus Nicotiana; species Nicotiana glauca. Next base: position 8,917 of record MU786254.1, read on the forward strand.
AGCCTCAACATATAGGAATTTACTAAGCCGTCTTACAACTCATACAGCGCAATACATTGTTACCTAGAATAGCTGATGAAAACATAACACCCCGACTGTTCCTCCATAGGGAACGCTCTCTGAAACGAATACAATTGGCCTGATATAAAGCCATGTTCACAAATAAATCAGTCCACCGACCTTAAGCCGATTTATGATTGCACCAACTTGGCCAATGACCTTTCAAAGGTCCGTAGTAACTCCCTTTTGCCTCATAACACGTAAGAATAACCATCATAACCGGAGCGACCTCCTCAGTTCATAACCCAATATACAAAGTGCCCTCCAGGCATAAATTCTCAAATTAATGATATTACCACAATCCTCATACTTGGTTTAAATATTTAGCCAATCAAGTGACTACATGTCACACTTATACAATCTTCCCGTAGGACACGCTCCCACAATCTTCCGAAATAAATAACGGGTCCGCACATCTAAACCATCGGACGCACTAACGCTGAAAAGCGATCCAGAATCCTTAACCAGGATGCAAAACCTCTTCCACAACACATCGATCTCAGGTGACGCTGAGGACAATACCAATTTACTCTAATCATTCAACCCTTTCCTTGCTCATCCGAGCCCGTGACATCCTTGTCAACACTGAACTGCAACCTTGATCCTCACTTCGTATTTCCATGCTACTCACTGCACCCAACGTGCCAACATACGATAGAATACGATTTTCATCATAACTCTGAATTCATTAATATTTTCACATTTCATCATATAAGAACCTTGCACTTAACTCACTTCAGGAGAATCATAGCAATACACAGGTAATTTCCCATAACCGTAGAATATGCAAATCTGCAAGTAGTGGTCCAAGCCACCATAGCCCTTCCGGAATCCGCTTCCACTTAACAAGCCATAACAGAAGAATGCCCCTGATAAATCATCAATCACGGCGGCCGACAGGCCTCACACGTACCTCCACAAATCATACACATAACTTGATCTCGCGGACCGAACTGATCACTGGCCCCAATATGCCAATTCAACTATGGCTAATCAATTTACCTTCTTCCAATTCCTCCTTGCTTGCCTTAAAAATAAGACTAACTCCATTCAACACATAACATACTCCATCTACACTCACCCCGAGTGTCCTTGAATCACGAGACCAGGCTGTCTCAATTCCCACGAACTATTTCATAACACCCAAATGCTACACCGCCAGTCAAAAATCTCGGAACATTCTGTGCCTCTTCTCATAAACTGCTACAAAGCTTGATTCTTAATTGTACCTACAAGCTCAACATCATTAGGCACCACACTTTACCTCTTGAATTCACTAGGACCGTTACTGAGAGCCACCCGCTCTGACTTGGTCCCGAATATAATCAACTCCATGAATCTTCTAGAACATTAATACCCTCTCAAAGAAGCACCTGGAAGAACCACTCCCCTTTTTAATCCGTTTCTATACAAGGCATAAATCTTGAATCTTTTCCCAAGTTCGAACCCATAAGGCTAACCATAGCATCCTTAATAATTCCTCCGCTCAATTTACTACTTATGGTCCTTTCTCGTAGCTGAATTAATTCATCAATATGCTAATAACCAGAAATCATGCAAGTAGTTAATCATACAGCCCAATCATAAGCGGTGGGACTCTCCCACTTAGCTTGAAGCCATTATTTCACCATTCTTGAGTTCGTCCGGATTCTTAATCTCTTATTGACATAACCTTACGCAATCATCCACTGCAAATTCTCGAAATCTTCCTGTAAAAACCCCCTTTTTGAACTCTGAATCATCAACCACATTCGCACGGCCGATCTCTTCGCTGCATCACCGATAGAATTCCTTGCAGAAGCTTCACCAACCACGCGACTGCTAACCTGCTCACATAGAAAAACCCACCTAGGGGAATCACCTCCCGACATCTTCCCACGCCGCTGCACGGGGTACATTCACTATGACACCAATAGCCCATCCTGAGTCCGAGCTCACCTTCCAGCTGCACAAGTCCATTCGCCTCTCGCGGACATCAATTACATTGCGGCAACATCCTTCCAATTTAGGGTTATGCAGCACCCTCCTCCATTACAGGCAGCTCCTTTCCGCCATACCAATCTTTTGCCGTATAATAGCCCATACTTCACATCATACCCGCAGGCTTCAATCACCAATCATTAAAATCCCCAATTCGATCCAAACTTGCTTTAAGGCGCGTAGTCATCCTACTACCAAGCCCATATACAACCCTCGCCACTCTCCCGCTTTGGCGGAACTCATCTCTTTAATTAACCACTCGACCTTGCTCCTCATACTTGGCCTTCCAAAAGTTTTAAACACCGCCTGGCACCTCCCGCATGTCCTTCATCATACCTCGCTTCTCAATTGTCGCCCTAAATAAAATCTATCTTTGTGGCACTTGAACCCACAATTGCTACTAACTTCAAACCTTTCCAAAGGTCATCTTTATCGAGCTGTCAACATTAGAAATTTTGATTCGATCTTAAACCACTACATCATGCGATATCTGACAGTTGTACCTTCAATATTATTTCACAATATCCTGCCATAAAGGTGAATTGTAGCAGATTATAACATCGATAACCTTAGTACGTCCAATTAGGACGAAAACACCCTAATATAGAGGAGAACTCCACCACGCTTGCAATTACCAAGCCTCATTACTTCCACCAGCTCACACCTGACCATCCCCGGTTCGATTGACTTTCCCCTGTCGGGAATAAAATACTGAATCCCTTGATTACACACTGAGTAAACCTCCCTTCAATTCATTCACTACCCCGACACATGGGCAACATACTACCATTACAACAATGCTGCGGAATAATCGCTTATAAGCATCACGGCAATATGTGCCTAGCCTCAAGGCTCTTAGAAGTTCTGTTACTGAGCTGAAATAATATAATATCCCTCCATAAGGCGACTATAATAGTCCAATCAATTATACCGGGAAAATCATCCCGCACCACATTTGTAGTGCCATTTCAATTCTTCAACTTTCAATTTATAGCAAGCGCTCGCGTAAGATTGAGTAGGAAGAAATCAAAGGCATAAGCCTCAAAGGAATCGAACCGCACGAAAAGGAAATCAAGAAGGGAAGTAATCCTAACAGTCCTGCAGCCTCCCGAGGATAAGTACAGACGTCTCCGTACCGATCCGCGAGACTCTACTAGACTTGCTCATGACTCGTGAGACCGACGGGAACCTAGTGCTCTGATACCATGTTGTCACGACCCAAAATCCATTAAGAGTCGTGGTGGCGTCGGACACCGCCGTCAGGCCAGCCAACTCAAATTACTTAATTAAATCTCATTTTAACACTTTTGAAATCCAGGATTTTTCCTTCATTATTAAGAAATTTTTAAAGGATATAGTTTCAAATCAAATTTAAATATTGTACAGTTAATACAATACTTCAAACCATCCCAAAAACCCGGTGTCACAAGTGTATGAGCAACTATCGATATGGAAAATAAAATACAACATACGTCCGAAATATAGTGGATAGGGAATAAATAATAAGAAAACACTAGAAGGAACTACACTAGCTGTGAGCTCACCTAGTCCCAGAGTCATCCATGCTGCTACGCCCAGTAGGCTGCTAGATATATATATATATATATATATACATGTGCAACAAAAATGCACAGAAGTGTAGTATGGGTACGTACTCAACGTGTACTCAGTGAGTGTCCCGCCTAATCCCGAAGGGGTAGAGACGAGATGGTCAACTTGACACTCTCTAATAGTCCAATGATTATTTATCCTTAATACACATATTAACAGTGGATTAATATTTTTAGGCATGATGTTAATCGAGATAGAGGAAACGAGTAAACACATAATTCCTTCATAGGAAATTTCCAAGATTCCTTTTCATTATTAATAAACCGATCTCAAGCCATAGCGAGGCACGTAACAACTTAAATAAGTCCAGGCAGCAATACAAGCATGCGCAAATCATACCGAGGCGACGGCCCGCTCCAACAGAAATAAATGTGCACTTGCCGAGGGTCGACGGTGCGCCTATAGATGCATCTATTAATCTGCCGAGACATTAGGCCCATTCCAAAATAAACACACACAGACAGACAATCAGTCAAGAAATCAACAGGGAGCAATCATCCAAGAAAGGCCCATCCTCTTTAATAATTTGAGAAAACGAAGCTTAAGTCTTTTTAGAAATCCATTTATTAATTTAAATGTGATCTATTACCCCGCTCGCGAATCATCCATGCGATGCGGTCAACATAAACTAAACAATCACCATGCTCGCGTATCATCCATGCGATGCAGGTGCACATAAGATACATGCTCAGATAGTCAATTAGAATTTTATCAGGGATTAATTATCCAAATAAACCAATTCTCTGCTTAACGATTTAGGAAATGATGTTTAATCTATTTTTAAATTTGTTTACTAATCAAGGGTGATTTAAACAATCCAAGTCATCAATGGGTTCATAATTAATTCAAGTATAACATGCTAATGGGTCCTAACTACCCGGACAATAGCATAATAGTAGCTACGCATGGACTCTCGTCACCTCGTGCGTACGTAGCCCCCACAAATAGGAGTACATAATTATTCACTTCACCTATGGGATAAATTCCCCCTCACAAGATTAGAAAGGAGACTCACCTCGCTCCGATGATCCACAACCGGCATTCTACATTCTTCTGACGGCTCCAATTGATGCACCACGCTCCAAGACTATCCAATGGTTATGCAAATCCATTAATATATGCTCAAATATTCATTACAAACTAGTTTATAGAAATTCCTAACCCCGATTGGAAAGTTGACCAAAACTGCCTCCGGCCCACGTGCCCGAAATCCAAAAAATTTCGAAGATAAAGTTTACCCATGACCTTAGGAACCCAAATATATACTTTTCTCTTAATTCCATACTCAATATCATGGCTAAATTCCAAGAACACAATATTTCTAGGTCTTCCTCTAACCCTCAAGTTTCTACCCATTTTCATACTAAAATCCATACATAATTAATGTATTTAACTCATAATAGGTAGAAATAACTTACCTTAACATTGTTGATGAAGAACCTCTCTTGAATCCTCCCAAAATCGCCAAAGCCATGAGAACTGAGAGAGAAGTGGCCAAAATCCGACTTTTAAAACAATGCTTCTGCCCCAGCTATTTCCGCTTCTGCGGAAATATAACCGCTTATGCGGTTCCGCCTTAGCGGAAAAACAATCCGCTTCTGCGGCTGCCACTGAACCCCCATCTTCGCTTCTGTGATGCCCCCTTCCGCAGATGCGGTTCCGCTTTTGCGGAATTTAGACCTCATCTGCAGTCCTCAAGCTTTGGACCTAAAACAGCATCTGCGGCTTCCCGTTCGCTTCTGCGGTTCCGCTTCTGTGGTCAACTAACCGCAGAAGCGAAAATACCAGCAACCAGATGCCTTCAGCTCTCTTCCAAATTCAAATTTCGATCCGTTAACCACCCGGAATCCACCCGAGGCCCCCGGGACCCCAACCAATCATACCAATAAGTCCCAAAACACATTACGGACTTGCTCGAGGCCTCGAATCACATCAAACAACGCTAAAATCATCGATCGACCTCCAATTCAAGCTTTATGAACTTTGAACTTTCCAACTTATACTTCCGATGTTAAAACCTATCAAATCATGTCCGATTGACCTCAAATTTTGCACACAAGTCCTATTTGACATTACGAACCTACTCCAACTTTCGGAATCGGATTCCGGCCCCGATATCAAAAGGTCCACTTCCGGTCAAATTCTCAAAACCTTCAATTTCTATCGTTAGCCAAATGGCTTCAAAATGACCTACGGACCTCCGAATTCACTTTCGATCGCGCTCCCAACTCCAGAATCACCATACGGAGCTACTCCCAGTCTCGGAATCCCAAACGAACATTGATAACGCTGAAATGCACTCTAAGCCAAACTTAAGAAATTTCTTCCAAAATGCTAACTTCCATAATAGGCGCCAAAACGCTCCCGTGTTATCCAAAACCCAATCCGGGCATACGCCCGAGTCCGAAATCATCATACGAACCTGCTGGAAACCTCAGATCCTGATTCCGAGGTCGTTTACTCAAAGTTCCAATCCTAGTTCATTCTTTCAATTTTAAGCTACTCAAATGAGAATTTTCATTTAAATTTAACTTCGATTTTCCTGAATTCAAATTCCTACCATGCGAACAAGTCACAATACCTGAAATAAAGCTGTTCATGGCCTCTGAATGCTGAACAGAGCGCTAGCACTCAAAACGACCGGTCGGGTCGTTACAACAACATCCATCCGGAATACAGTGGACAGGAAGTAAATACAGTATGCTGGAAGGGATTGCTCTAGCTGCGGCCGTCTCGAACAATGCAGCTAACCAAGTCCCAGAATCATTCATGCTGCTACGCCCAGTAGACCGCTAGAGTTACATATACCTGTGCAACAAAAATGCACAGAAGTGTAGTATGAGTACATAAACAACGTGTACTCAATGAGTATCCCGCCTAATCTCGAAGAAGTAGAGACGAGATGGTCAACTTCGACACTTACTAGTGGTCCAATAATGATGCCTATAATACATTAAATCGTGGATTTCTATAAACATGATTTTAATTCAATAGAAGGAAACAAGTAAACAATTATTTCTTTTATAGGGAATTTCATAAATTTCTTTTTCTTTATTATCCAAATATTCTCAAGCCATGAAGAGGCAACAACAACTTTAATAAATTCAAGGAAGCAATACTAGCATGCGCAAGTCATGCCGAGGTCGACGGCCCACTCCAACAGCAAGGTAAACTGTGCATTTGTCGAGGGTCGACGGCGCGCCTATAGATGCATCTATTTAATCTGCCAAGGTGTTCGGCCTGTTCCAAAATAAAACACACACAGATGATCATCAAGTAGCAAACAGGGAATAATTATCCATTGAAAAGCCAATTCTCTTTTAACAATTTAAGAAAATGAGGTTTAGATCTTTTTAGAAATTCATTTACTAACTCGAGGTGATTTAAGCAATTCAATGTCGATAAGTTCACAATTAATCCAAGTATAGCATGCTTTTGGGTACTAACTACCCAGACAATAGCATAATAGTAGCTACGCACGGACTCTCGTCACCTCGTGCGTATGTAGCCCCCACAAATAGGAGCGCATGATCAATTATTTCACCTGTGGGGACATTTCCCTCTTATAAGGTTAGAAAGGAGACTCACCTCGCTCTGAAGGTCCATGACCGGCATTCCACGCCCTTCTGAAGACCCTCATTGATGCACCACGCTCCAAAACTAGCCAAGGATTATACAAACCCATTAATATATGCTCAATTACTCATCACAATCCAATTTATAGCAATTTCTAACATCGATCGAAAAGTTAACCAAAACGCCCTCGGGCCCACGTGCCCGGAATCTGAAATTTTTCGAAGATAAAGTTTACCCATGGCCTCACGAACTCAAATATATAGTTTTCACTAAATTCCATACTCAAAATCGTGGTTAAATTCCAAGAATACAAATTCTAGGTCTTTCTACCAAAACCCCCAGATTTCTACTAATTTACAGGCTAAAATCCTTATATAATTGATGCATTTAACTCAAAATAGGTGGAGATATCTTACCTTGACGCTGATGATGAAATTCCCCTCTTGAAGCTCCCCAAAATTGCCCATGCCAAGTGAAAAATAGGACAAGAATGACCAACCCCCGAGTTTTAAAACCCTTCTGCCTCCAGCTATTTTCGCAGAAGCGGCCTCCAGACCGCTTCTGCGATTCCGCAGGTGCGGTTCCAATACTGCATCTGTGGTCCTCAACATGATGCCCTTCTTCCACTTCTGCAACTACACCACCGTAGGTGCGGTCCTGCATCTGCAGAAAAATGACTGCATCTGCGGTCCCAGCCTGGCTGCCCCCTTTCGCTTCTGTGATCGCTCTACCGCAGGTGCGGTTCCGCATCTGCGGTCTCTTCTCTTCTAGACCAAAACCGCTCTTGTGGTTCAGGTGCCGCATCTAAGGTCCAAAAACTGCATATGCGGTTATGACAGCAACCAGCAAACCTCAGCCTTCCAAAAACTCCATTTTCGATCCGTTAACCACCTAGAATCCACCCGAGGCCCCCAGGACCTCAACAAAACTTACAAACCAATACCAAAACACGTTACGGACTCGCTTGAGGCCTCAAATCACATCAAACAATACTAAAATCATGAATCGACCTCCAATCCAAACTTAATGAACTTTAGAATTTCAACCTTCTATTTCCGATGTTTAAACCTATCAAATCACGTCCGATTGACCTCAAATTTTGCGCACAAGTCATATTCAACATTACAGACTTAATCCAACTTTCGGAATCGTATTCCAACCCAGATATCAAAAATTCCACTTCCGATCAAACTTCTCAAAAACCTTCAATTTTCCATCTTTAGCCAAATGACCTATGGACCTCCGAATTCACTTCCAATCGCGCTCCCAACTCCAGAATCACCATACGGAGCTATTCACAGACTTGGAATCCCAAACAGACATCGATAACATTGAAATGCACTTCAAGCCAAACTTATAAAATTTCTTCCAAAATGCTAACTTCCATAATAGGCGCCAAAATGCTCCCGGGTCATCCAAGACCCGATCCGGGCATACGCCCAAGTCCGAAATCATCATACAAACCTGCTGGAACCTTCATATCCCAATTATGAGGTCGTTTACTCAAAAATCCCATCCTAGTCAATTCTTTGAACTTTAAGCTTCCGAAATGGGAATTCTCTTCCCAAATCAACTTCAAACTTCCCGAAACTCAATTCCGACCACGCGTACAAGTCGTAATACCTGAAATGAAGCTACTCATGGCCTCAGACTGCTAAACTATGCGCTGGGGCTCAAAACGGTTGGTCGGGTCGTTACATTCTCTCCCACTTCAACATACGTTCGTCCTCGAACGTTCTGAGAACTACACTGGAGTGGTCTGAAATCGCTGTTTAACTTCTCATGCACCTTCCCGTGCTACCACAACTCAGTTGAGCACATTAGCTCGATCATATCTGGCGATATCTTCTTTTATTCAAGCAGATACGCCTTAAAGACCAATTCCAACATCCGGAATTCTATGCCCGACATGTTTTCACCATAAGATCGCCATATTAATCACTTCATACTGTACCCAAACATGGATGCATAACTTTGCTGAGTTCGCACTTAGCATCAGTTTACTCGCCGGACCACAATAACCTTTTTCTTATCAACTTAGTCAAAATCCTACTAATCTGATGCTCCCATTGGACCCCATGACATACACAGGTCTTACTCTAACCTTTACAATACCACCACGACGGAAGAGATGTGCAGAAATTCATAATCAACTGCCGAGTCAACAAATCATTAGGTCTATACCCCTGACAAAAACCATCACCTCATTCAGGACCACATAATGGTCTTATCTCCATAATATACTTCATATAGTCGTATTGCACTGATCCTAGATCAAGGGATCTCGTCTCATTCTATACAACTGCTCAAGCAATAAGCCACCCCAGACATTATCAAAAGTCTCATATGATGCTACCATTTGCCAATAGGCCACCAATTCGAACGCTATATACAAAATGAAAATGAACTCTGGAAGGAATTACCTAACTCCCGCACTAATACGAACTTTTCTTAGAAAATAGGAAGCGAGACATACAAAAATAGCATATAGAAAACTATACTCAACATCACACTATTGGGGCGCGCAACCCGATCTAAATAACATACCCATGGCGACGTGCCACCCAATCCACACATAGATCCCACATAAGGAGATTGCACATCGAGCTAAATTTGCTCATTACGATAAAATATCAAATTTCCGTCACAAGCACGCTAAGTGCATAATACCATCCCTGAGGGGACATATAGCGCCATAAGCTACAAAACTCAAGCACAACTGAGGTGCGATATACAATCTGAATGTCAAGAGCTATTCGGCTCATATAACTCCATTTCTATGCGGTTCCTCAACACATAAGAAATTTTGCAAGCCATCTCACAACTCACACGGCGCAATGTATCAACACATGAAATATCTGACAATGAAATAACACCCTGGCTACTCCTCCATAAGGAGCGCATTACTGAAATGAACACGTTTGGCCTGATATAGAGCCCATGTTCACATTTGAATCCATCCACCGACCTCAAGCCGATTCTGATTGCACTGACTAGGCTAATAACCTTTCCATGGTCCATAATAACCCTCCCTCCTGCTCATAACACATAAGAACAACTGTCATAACCGGAGTACTCATGCACAGTCCACAACTCAGTAACTGAGTTCCCTCTAGGCATATATTCTCAATTTATCGATATCATCACGAATATTCATACTTGGCTTAAATCTTTAATCAAGCAAGTGACTACGTGCCACATTTATACAATTTTCTTATGGGACACACTCCCACAACCAACCATAACAAATAACCGGGTCTTACCTCCAAACCACCGGCCGCACTAACACTGAAAAGCGATCAAGGATCATTAACCAGGATGCAAGCCCCCTTTCCAAAACACCGATCTCAGGTGACGTTGAAGATATTACCATCTTACTTTAAACATCGAAACTCCCTTCCTGCTCATCCGAGCTTGTGACATCCTTGTCAGCTCCGAACTGCAACCTTGACCCGTGATTCAAATTCCATATCACTTACTGCACCCAATGTGCCGATATACGGTAGGACACGACTCTTTATCATAATTCCAGCATTTCTAATAGATTAATACTTCATCACATCAAAGCCTTTCACTGAACTCACTTTAGGAGAACCATAGCAACAGATAGGTGAATACTCATGACCGTAGAATACGTAAATCTCTAAGTAGTGTTCTAACCCCGCCATAACCCTTCCAAGATCCGCCTATACATAACAGACCATAACAGTGGAATACCTCTAAATAGAATCAATTACGGCGGTCGACAGGCCTCACACGTACCATCACGAATCACCTACATAGCTTGATCACGCCGAGGAAACTGATCACTAACACCAATATGCCAAATTCGACTATGGCCAATCAATCTACCTTCTTCCAATTTATCATGGATTTCCTTAGAGATAATACTAACTCCATCCAACACATAACATACTCCATCTGCACTCATCTCGAGTGACCTTGATTCACGAGACCCTATTATCTCAAATCCCACGAATCATTTCGTATTTCCCAAATGCTACACTGCAAGTCAAGACATCGTAGAACATGCTGGCCTCTTTTCATAAGCTGCTAGCAAGCTTGAATCCTTGTTGTACCTATGGGCTCGAAATCATTAGGCACCATACTTTACCCCTTGAATCCACTAGGACCACTACTGAGAGACACCCGCTCTGACTTGGCCCCAAATATTAACAACTCCATGAATCTTATAACACATGTATTCCCTCTCGATGGAGCACCCGACAGAATCACTTCCCTTGGAACCCGTATCTATACAAAGCACAAATGCTGACTCTTTTCCCCAAGTCTGAACATAAGCCAATAGGGCCAGCCATAGCATGCATTTCAACAATTCATTAGCTCGAATTACCACTTATGGTATTTTCCCGTAGCTGAGATAACCCCTCAATATGCTAATAGCTATAAACTTCGCAAGTGGTTAACCATGCAACCCAATCAAGGCTGTGGGACTCTCCCACTTAGCTTGAAGCCATTATTTCACAACTCTGGAATTCGCCAAGATTCCCCAGCTCTCATTGACATAACCTTGCATGATCAACCACATAAATTCTTAGATTCTTTCCGTAAAACCCCATTCTTTTATACTCTGAATCACCCGAAACATTCGCACGACCGATCTCTTTGCTGCATAACCCATAGAATCCTTTGCAGAGCTTCGCCAACCTCGCGATCGCTGACCTGCTCATAGTGAATAACCCACTTGTAGAAATCACTTCCTGACATCTTCCAATGCAACTGCACTGGATACAATCACTATGACTGTGACGACCCAAAGGGTCATCACCTGTTTTATCTCTTTTCCGCACTTCTGAGCCTTGAAAACCTCACTTTTAGTCGCCTCGATTTGCATGCACAGTCCGAGCACGTAGCCGGAAAGCTTAAATATGAATCCTATGTAAAAATTGAAGAATTTTGATATTAATATGCTTAATGTTGACTTTGGTCAATATTTTGGGGTAAACGGACCCGGACCCATGATTTGACGGTTCCGAAAGGGTCCGTAGAAAAATATGAGACTTGGGCATATGCCCGGAATCAAATTCCGAGGTCCCAAGCCCGAGAAATGAATTCTTGAGTGAAATTGTTTTCCGAAATTAATTAAGGGAAATGGAAAGGAAATTTGATCAGAATACTATGGTATCGGGCTCGTATTTTGGGTCTGATGCCCGGTACAAGTCATATATGTGATTTAAGTGCTTTCTGTAAATTTTGGTTGAAAACGGAGGTCATTTGACGTGTTTCAGACTTAAAAATGGAAAATTTGTGTTTTATGAAAAGTTGGAAGAAATCATGTGATTTGAGGCTTGATTCTATGTATATGATGTTATTTTGGCGATTTGATTGCACGAGTAAGTCCGTAGGATGTTTTTGAGGTTGTGTGCATATTTGGTTTGGAGCCCCAAGGGCTCGGGTGAGTTTTGGATAGGTGTCGAGTTGCATGTTGAGCCTTTGAAAATCTGATATCCTTCAGTTCTGCAGGATTCGCATTTGCGAAGCCTGGGTTTGCAAATGCGAAGTCCCAGCTATCACAAATGCGAAGGCTGGTTCGCAAATGCGAAACCAGTCTTTGATAAGTATCATATAAACACGAAATAGAGATTTGTATAGGAAGGCCAAGGTTCGCAAATGCAAAGCCAGACCTCGCAAATGCGATGGTCACTGGTTCGCAAATGCGAGACCAGTTTTGCAAATGCGATGGTCCCTTGGTAGACATGAGTTCGCAAATGTGAACTTAAATGTCGCAATTCCTAAGCCTGCTGGGTTAGCAATCGCGAACCCATGTTCGCATTTCCCATATCTGAGGCCTATAATTTTTCATACTTAGACGAATTTTCACCTCATTGCTTCATTCTTTCACCTCAAACACTCCATAGGCGATTTTCCAAGAAAACTTTCTTCCCCAAATCATTTGTAAGTCAATTTTTACTTAATCCCTTCAATCATTTACATCATTTATCATGTTTTCATCTTAAATTCAAGAATTTTCATGGGTGAAAATGGGGATTTTGTTTAGAACCTAGGTTTTCTTCAAATTTGGGAGTTGGACCTCAATTTGAGGTCCGATTTCAAAACAAATCATAGATATGAACTCGTGGGGGAATGGGTAACCGGGTTTTGACCACGTGGGCCTGGGGGCATTTTGGGAATTTTTGAGTAAAACTTTGGGAAATTCATTTTCAATCATTCAAATTGATTCAATTAGCATTTGTTGATACATTCAAGTAATTTGTGACTAGATTCGAGCGGTTTGGTGGTGAATTCGAGAGGTAAAGCTATACTAGAGGCTTGAGTTGAGTTTGGAGCATTCGAGGTAAGTGTCTAGTCTAACTTTGGCTTGAGGGAATAGGAGTAGAGTCTTATTTGCTAATTGCTATTTGTCGAGTACGGTGTATAGGCATGGTGACGAGTACCTATACACTGGTGTCTGGCATGACTGTGTGTCCTTATATTGAGATTATCTTGAATTGTTGTGACTCTTCCATGCTTATTTGATGATTTCTATATACTGTAAAGAGCATGGGACAGAGATTACGATTACTAAACTCCATGGAGCAATGGCTCGAGTTTTGTTACGGATTGAGAAGGTATATGATATGAAATGACTCTTGGAGCGATGTCTTGAATATTAAAGTGAATTATAAGTGAGAAGTGTAAGAAAGAGAAAGAGTTGATGGTTACTCCCTTGCCGGGACGTGTTATTGGTTTTGTTGATTTTTCTCCCTTGCCAGGATTTAGTTGTGTTGTTTTATTCCCTTGCCGGGATTGTTGTCATTAGTTGTTACCCCCCCCTACCCCTTACTTATGATTGTTGACTGGGTGAGGTTTGTTATTTATATATGGATCGGGTTGCACGCCGCAACAGTGATAATAATGGATCGGTTGCATGCCGCAACAACACTGTATATTTATGGATCGGGTTGCATGCTGAAATAGTGATAATTGAGGATCAGGTTGCACGCCGCAAAAGTATTGTTATGTGATCGGATCGGGTTGCGCGCCGCAACAAATTATAGATTAAGTGTGTTTATTCCGGATTTAAGCTTATGTTGGCTGTTCTATCCTTAAGTTTAGACTTCTTGTTTTAACTGTTGCCTCGCACAGCATGTTTCCCCCTACTTTTATAAACTGCTTATTTCCTATTTATTTTTCCGCAATATATTTCATAACTGCACCCTGAAAAATGCGAGGTAAACTGCGTACCCCAGTCCGAAATGATAGATACCGGCACACCATGAAGGCGAACAATCTCCCGGATATAAATCTCAGCTAATCTCTCGGATGAATAGGAGACTACCACAGGAATGAAATGTGCTGACTTGGTCAGCATATCAACAATAACCCATATCGCATCGAACTTCTTCCGAGTCTACGGAAGTCCAGTAATGAAATCCATGGTAATCCTCTCCTACTTCCACTCGGGAAGCTCAATCCTCTGAAACAAACCACCAGGTCTCTGATGCTCATACTTAACCTGCTGACAGTTCAAAAATCGAGCCACATATGCAACAATATCCTTCTTCATCCTACGCCACCAATAATGCTGCCGCAAGTCCTGATACATTTTCGCGGCGTCCGGTTGAATAGAATACCGAGAACTATGGGCCTCCTCTAAGATCAACTCTCAAATCCCATCGACATTGGGCACACAAACTTGCCCCTGGAATCTCAAAACACCATCGCTGTCTAAGGTCACCTTCGTGGCACCTCCACGTTGCACCGTGTCTCTCAAGACACACAAATGGGGATCATCAAACTGCCAATCACGGATGCGCTCCAATAATGAGGAACGAGTGACCGTGCAAGCTAACACTCTGCTAGGCTCAGAAATATCCAACCTCACAAATCGATTGGCCAAGGCCTGAATATCCAAAGCAAGCGGTCTCTGGCTGACCGGAATATAAGCAAGACTACCCATGCTGGCGGACTTCCTACTCAATGCATCGGCCACCACATTGGCTCTCCCCGGGTGATACAAAATAGTAACATCATAATCTTTCAATAACTCTAACCATCTCCTTTGCCTCAAATTCAACTCCTTTTGCTTGAACGAGTATTGAAGACTCTTGTGATCGGTGTACACCTCACACGTCACACCATACAGGTAATGCCTCCAAATCTTCAAAGCATGAACAATGGCTGCCAACTCTAGATCATGAACCGGATAATTCTTTTCATGGTATAAGGCCCTGAACCTGTGGGCAAAACCAATACCGGTGTTGTAGT
The DNA here is from genome assembly GCA_026770625.1 of Nicotiana glauca. Classification (NCBI taxonomy): domain Eukaryota; kingdom Viridiplantae; phylum Streptophyta; class Magnoliopsida; order Solanales; family Solanaceae; genus Nicotiana; species Nicotiana glauca. The sequence goes on from MU786254.1 coordinate 24,373, forward strand.
TAGAGCTGTCTTGAGCTTCTGAAAGCTTGCCTCACACTCATCTGACCATCTGAACTGGGCACCCTTCTAGGTCAATCTGGTCATTGGGGCTGCAATAGATTAAAATCCCTCCACGAACCGACGATAAAAGCTTGCTAATCCCAAGAAACTCCGAATCTCGGTAGCCGATGCTGGTCTAGGCCAGTTCTTGACTACCTCAATCTTCTTCGAGTCCACCTGAATACCCTTTGCTGATACAACGTGACCCAGAAATGCAACCGAACTCAACCAGAACTCGCACTTTGATAACTTAGCATATAACTGACTATCCTTCAGAGTCTGAAGAACCACTCTGAGGTACTGCTCGTGCTCCTCCTAGCTGCAGGAGTACACCAGAATATCATCAATAAAGACTATCACAAACAAGTCCAAATAAGTCCTGAACACTCGGTTCATCAACTCCATAAATGCTGCTGGGGCATTGGTCAACCCAAACGACATGACCAGGAACTCATAATGCCCATAGCGAGTGTGAATGTTGTCTTAGGGACATTAAACGCCCTAATCCTCAGATGATGGTATCCCGATCTCAAGTCTATCTTTGAAAACACGTTCGTACCCTGAATCTGGTCGAACAAATCATCAATCCTCGGTAGTGGATACTTGTTCTTAATCGTCACTTTGTTCAATTGTCGGTAATCAATGCACATCCTCATCGAACCATCCTTTTTCTTCACAAATAACACTGGCTCACCCCAAGGAGAAACATTAGGTCTAATGAAACCCTTCTCTTGCAAATCCTGCAACTGATCCTTTAACTCTTTCAACTCTGGCGGGGCCATACGATACGGCGGGATAGAAATGGGTTGAGTGCCCGGAGCCAGATCAATACAAAAATTGATATCCCTGTCGGGTGGTATACCCAGCAGGTCTAAAAGGAAAACCTCGGGGAACTCCCGAACAATAGGAACAGAATCAATAGAAGGGACCTTTGCGCTGGAATCGCGAACGTACGCCAAATAAGCTAAACACCCCTTCTCGACCATGCGTCGAGCCTTCACATATAAAATAACTCTACGGGTGGTATTCCATGGGGTCCCTCTCCACTCCAAACGGGGAAAATTTGGCAAAGCCAAGGTCACGGTCTTGGCGTGACAATCCAAGATAGCGTGATACGGGAACAACCAATCCATCCCTAATATAATGTCAAAATCCACCATGTCTAAGAGCAATAAATCAACACGGGTCTCAAGACCCTCAAACACTACCACACAGGAATGATGAACTCAGTCGACCACTATAGAATCACCCATCGATGTTGATACATAAAAAGGAATACCCAAAGCATCACTAGGCATAACCAGGCAGGGTGAAAAATAGGACGACACATACAAATACGTAGACCCAGGGTCAAATAGCATGGAAGCATCCCTATCACAGACCAGAATAATACCTGTAATAACTACATCTGAAGACTCAGCCTCTGGCCTGGCTGGAAGATCATAACACCGGGGTTGGGCCCCACCTCTCTAAACCATATCTCTGGGACGATCGGCTGCTGGCTGGCCTCTACCTCTGGGGGTCCGAGCTCCACCTCTATGGCCTCTACCCCCGCCTCTAGTAGGCTGGGCGGCCTATGGATCACCTGATGCTCGTATCATAGGATGAGGTTTCGTTACCGGACTTCTGTTGACTCGAAAGAAGTTCGATGCGATATGGGTTATTGTTGATAGGCTGATCAAGTCAGCACATTTCATTCCTGTGGCAGTTTCCTATTCATCCGAGAGGTTAGCTGAGATTTATATTCGGGAGATTGTTCGCCTTCATGGTGTGCCGTTATCTATCATTTTGGACCGGGGTACGCAGTTTACCTCGCATTTCTGGGGTGTAGTTCAGCGAGAGTTGGGCACACGGGTTGAGTTGAGCACGGCGTTTCATCCTCAGACGGACGGTCAGTCCCAGCGGACTATTCAGATTTTGGAGGATATGCTCCGGGCTTGCGTTATTGACTTTGGAGGTTCGTGGGATCAGTTCTTACCTTTAGCAGAGTTCTCCTACAACAACGGCTACCAATCCAGCATTAGCATTCAGATGGCCTCATATGAGGTGTTGTATGGTAGGCGATGTCGGTCCCCAGTTGGATGGTTTGAGTCGGGAGATGCTCGGTTATTGGGTACAGATTTAGTTCAGGAGGCCTTAAATAAGGTCAAGCTCATTCATGACAGGCTTCGTTCGGCTCAGTCGCGGAAAAAAAGTTATGCAGACGTAAGGTCTGGGATATAGCTTTCATGGTTGGTGAGCGGGTCTTGCTCCGAGTGTCGCCTATGAAGGGCGTGATGAGATTTGGGAAAAAGGGCAAGCTTAGCCCTAGGTTTATTGCTCCATTTGAGATTTTAGATCGTGTGGGAGAGGTGGCTTATAGACTTGCCTTGCCACCTAGCTTGTCAGCCGTGCATTCAGTGTTTTATGTGTCCGTGCTTCGGAGTTATCACGGCGATCCATCCCACGTGTTAGATTTCAGAACTGTCAAGTTGGACAAGGATCTGTCTTATGATGAGGAGCCGGTAGCTATTCTAGACCGGCAGGTTCGTCAGTTGATATCCAATAATTTTCCTTCAGTGCGTATCCAGTGGAGAGGTCAACCTCGTGAGGCATCGACCTGGGAGTCCGAGTGTGATATGCGGAGCTGTTATCCTTATCTATTTCTCGACTCAGGTACTTCTTTCTTTTGTCCGTTTGGGGACGAACGGATATTTTAGAGGTGGAGAATGTGACGACCCAAAGGGTCATCACCTATTTTCTCTCTTTTTCGTGCTTCCAAGGCCTTGAAAACCTCACTTTTAGTCGCCTCGATTTGCATGCACAGTCCGGGCGCGTAGCCGGAAAGCTTAAATATGAATCCTATGTAAACATTGATGAATTTTGATATTAATATGATTAATGTTGACTTTGGTCAATATTTGGGTAAACGGACCCGAACCCGTGATTTGACGGTCCCGGAGGGTCCGTAGAAAAATATGAGACTTGGGCATATGCCCGGAATCGAATTCCGACGTCCCAAGCCCGAGAAATGAATTCTTGTGTGAAATTGTTTTCTGAAATTAATTAAGGGAAAAGGAAATGAAATTTGATTAGAAGACTATGGTATCGGGCTCATATTTTGGTTTTGACGGCCGGTACAAGTCTTATATATAATTTAAGCGCTTTCTATAAAGTTTGGTTCAAAACGGACGTCATTTGACGTGTTTCGGACTTAAAAATGGAAAATTTGTGTTTTATGAAAAGTTGGAAGAAATCATGTGATTTGAGGCTTGATTCTATGTATATGATGTTATTTTGGCAATTTTATTGCACAAGTAAGTCTGTAGGATATTTTTGAGGTTGTGTTCATATTTGGTTTGGAGCCGCGAAGGCTCGGGTGAGTTTTGGATAGGTGTCGAGTTGCATTATGAGCCTTTGAAAATCTGATATCCTTCAGTTCTGCAGGATTCGCATTTGCAAAGCCTGGGTTTGCAAATGCGAAGTCCCAGCTATCGTAAATGTGAAGGCTGGTTTGCAAATGCGAAACCAGCCTAGGAAGGCCAAGGTTCGCAAATGCGAAGCCAGACCTCGCAAATGTGATGGTCACTGGTTCGCAAATGCGAGACCGGTTTTGCAAATGCGATGGTCCCTTGGTAGACATGAGCTCGCAAATGCGAACTTAAATGTCGCAATTCCCAAGCCTGTTGGGTTCGCAATTGCGAACTCATGTTCGCATTTCCCATATCTGAGGCCTGTAATTTTTCATACTTAGACGAATTTTCACCTCATTTCTTCATTTTTTCACCTCAAACACTCCATAGGCGATTTTCCAAGAAAACTTTCTTCCCCAAATCATTTGTAAGTCAATTTTTACTTAATTCCTTCAATAATTTACATCATTTATCATGTTTTCATCTTAAAATCAAGGATTTTCATGGGTGAAAATGGGGATTTTGGGTAGAACCAAATTTGGGAATTGGACCTCAATTTAAGGTCCGATTTCAAAACAAATCATAGATATGAACTCCTGGGGGAATGGGTAACCAGGTTTTGGTTCGAACCTCGGGTTTTGACCACGTGGGCCCGGGGGCATTTTGGAAATTTTTTAGTAAAACTTTGGAAAATTCATTTTCAAGCATTCAAATTGATTCAATTAGCATTTGTTGATACATTCAAGTAATTTGTGACTAGATTCGAGCAGTTAGGTGGTGAATTTGATGGGTAAGCTATACTAGAGGCTTGGGTTGAGTTTGGAGCATTCGAGGTAAGTGTCTAGTCTAACTTTGGCTTGAGGGAATAGGAGTAGAGTCTTATTTTCTAATTGCTATTTGTCGAGTATGGTGTATAGGCATGATGACGAGTATCTATACACTGGTGTCTAGCATGACCGTGTGTCCTTATATTGAGATTATCCTGAATTGTTGTGACTCTTCCATGCTTATTTAATGATTTCTATATACTGTAAAGAGCATGGGACAGAGATTATGATTACTAAACTCCGTGGAGCAATGGCTCAAGTTGTGTTACGGATTGAGAAGTTATATGATATGATATGACTCTTGGAGCGATGGCTCGAATGTTAAAGTGATTTATAAGTGAGAAATGTAAGAAAGAGAAAGAGTTGATGGTTACTCCCTTGCCGTGACGTGTTATTGGTTTTGTTTATTTTTCTCCCTTGCAGGGATTTAGTTGTGTTGTTATATTCCCTTGCCGGGATTGCTGTCATTAGTTGTTACCCCCCCTCCCCACCCCTTACTTGTGATTGTTGACTGGTTGAGGTTTGTTATTTATATATGGATCGGGTTTCACGCCGCAACAGTGATAATCATGGATCGGGTTGCACACCGCAACAACACTATATATTTATGGATTGGGTTGCACGCTGCAACAACACTGTATATTATGGATCGGGTTGCATGCCGCAACAGTGATAATTGAGGATCGGGCTGCACGCCGTAATATTATTGTAATGTGATCGGATCGGGTTGCGCGCCGCAATAAATTATAGCTTAAGTGTGTTTATTCCTGATTTAAGTTTATGTTGGTTGTTCTATCCTTAAGTTTAGACTTCTTGTTTTAACTGTTGCCTCCCCACAACATGTTTCCCCCTCCTTTTATACACTGCTTATTTCCTGTTTAATTTTCCGCAATATATTTCTTAACTGCACAGGTTTATCTGGTAGTCTGGTCTAGCCCCGTCACTACTTCTCCGAGGTTAGGCTAGGCACTTACCAGCACATGGGGTCAGTTGTGTTGATGCTACACTTTGTGCATCTTTTTGCACAGATCACAGTGCCAGAGCAGCAGCTTTTGGACAGCAGTAGAGAATTCGAGAGTTGACTTCGGTCCAGAGACCCCGAGGTAGCCTTGCTGACGTCCGCAGGCCCGGAGTCTCTCTATCTCTATTTTATTTTGTTATCTTTGTGCCGAAACAAACAGTTTTACGCTTCATTCGAACCTTGTATTTAGTATTCTCTAGATGTTCGTGAATATTATGACACCAGTCTTGGGTAGAGGATTTTTTTAAAACTTCCGCATTTCTTTCAGTTAATTATATTTGAGACTTCCGCTTTATTATTAAATGCTTCATTGTTTCTAATATTGTTGATGTTAGCTAAAAGAGGTAATTGATGATTGGCTTGCCTAGCTCCTACTAGTAGGCGCCATCACGACTCCCGAGGGCGGAAAATCTGGGTCGTGACAATGACATCAATAACACATCCTGAGTCTGAGCTCACTCTCTAGCTATAAAAGTCCATTCATCCCTCATGGACATCACCTAAATGTTCGGCAACAACCTTCCTGTTCGAAATTATGCTGCATCCTCCTTTCTTTTAAGCAGCTTCTTTTCGTTATATCAAACCTTCTGCCGCCTAATAACCCATACTTCAAATTAGATTCGTAGACCCCAATCACCAATCACTAAGATTATCGAATCACTCCAAACTCTCCTTAAGGTATGTGGTCATCCCACTGCAAGTCCATATGCAACTCTGCCACTCTCCCACTTTGGCGGAACTCGTCCCCTTAATCGACTACTCGATCTTCGCTTCACATACCTGGCCTTTTCAGAATTTTTGAACACTGGCTGACACTTCCTACATGTCCTTCCTCGTCCTTTGATATTCAGTGGCTGTCTTAAATAAAAATCTAACTTCGTGGCACTTGAACCCACAATTGCTGCTAACTTTAAACCTTTCCGAAGGTCATCTTTACCGAACCGTCAACATTAGAAATACTGATTCAATCCTGAACCACCGCACCTTGCGATATCCGACAGTTGCATATCCAATACTATTTCACAATATCTTGCCCCAAAGGTGAATTGTAGCAGATCATAACACCGACAATTTAGTACGTTCAATTAAGGCAACGACACCCCATCATAGAAGAAAACTCCACCACGCTTGCAAATACCAAGTCTCATTACTTCCACCAGCCCACACCTGACCATCCTTACTCCGATTGCCTTTCCCCTACTGGGAATAAAATATTGGATCTCTTGATTATGCACTGAGTAAACCTCCCTTCAAGTCATTCACTGCCCCAGCACGTGGGCAAAACATCCTACCATCATATCACTACTGTGGAACAGTACTTCATAGGCGTCATGGCAACTTGTTCCCAACCCCAAAGCCCTCAGAAGTATCATTACTAAGCTAGAACATTAAAATATCCTTCTGTAAGACGACGATAATAATCCAATCAACTACACCGGGAGAAACATCCCGCACCACATCCGTAGTACCATTATGATTCTTCAATTCTCGATTTATAACAAGCGTTTTGCGTCGCGTAAGATTGAGTGGGAATGAATTAAAGGCATATGCCTCCAAGGATCAAATCGCACGATAAGGAATCAAGAAGGGAACTACTCCTAACAGTCATGCAGCCTCCTGAGGATAAGTACAGACGTCTCCACACCGATCTGCGAGACTCTACTAGACTTGCTCATGACTCGTGAAACCTTAGGAACTTAGTGCTCTAATACCATGTTGTCACGACCAAAAATCCACTAAGGGTCGTGATGGCGCCAGACACTGCTACCAGGCAAGCCAACAAAATTACTTAATCAAAATCTCGTTTTAATACTTTTGAAATCTAGGATTTTCCTTCAAATTTAGCAATTTTAAAGAATATAGTCTCAAATCAAATTTAAATGATAAGTATTTAATACAAAATACTTCAAACCATCCCAGAATCCAATGTCACAAGTGCATGAGCATCTACTGACAAGGAAATAAAATACAACATCCATCCGGAATAAAGTGGACAGGAAGTAAATACAGTATGCTGGAAGGGATTGCTCTAGCTGCGGCCGTCTCGAACAATGCAGCTCACCAAGTCCCAGAATCATTCATGCTGCTACGCCCAGTAGACCGCTAGAGTTACATATACCTGTGCAACAAAAATGCACAGAAGTGTAGTATGAGTACATAAACAACGTGTACTCAATGAGTATCCCGCCTAATCTCGAAGAAGTAGAGACGAGATGGTCAACTTCGACACTTACTAGTGGTCCAATAATGATGCCTATAATACATTAAATCGTGGATTTCTATAAACATAATTTTAATCCAATAGAAGGAAACAAGTAAACAATTATTTCTTTTATAGGGAATTTCATAAATTCCTTTTGCTTTATTATCCAAATACTCTCAAGCCATGAAGAGGCAACAACAACTTTAATAAGTTCAAGGAAGCAATATAAGCATGCGCAAATCATGCCGAGGTCGACGGCCTACTCCAACAGAAAGGTAAACTGTGCACTTTCCGAGGGTCGACGGCGCGCCTATAGATGCATCTATTTAATTTGCCGAGGCGTTCAGCCCGTTCCAAAATTAAACACACACAGACGATCATCAAGTAGAAAATAGGGAATAATTATCCATTGAAAAGACAATTCTCTTTTAACAATTTAAGAAAATGAGGTTTAGATATTTTTAGAAATTCATTTACTAACTCGAGGTGATTTAAGCAATTCAATGTCGATAAGTTCACAATTAATCCAAGTATAGCATGCTTTTGGGTCCTAACTACCCGGACAATAGCATAATAGTAGCTACACATGGACTCTTGTCACCTCGTGCGTACGTAGCCCCCACAAATAGGAGCACATGATCAATTATTTCACCTATGGGGACATTTCCCTCTTACAAGGTTAGAAAGGAGACTCACCTTGCTCCGAAGGTCCATAACCGGCATTCCACGCCCTTCCGAAGACCCTAATTGATGCATCACGCTCTAAAACTAGCCAAGGATTATACAAACCCATTAATATATGCTCAATTACTCATTACAATCCAATTTATAGCAATTTCTAACCCTGATCGAAAAGTTAACCAAAACGCCCTCGGGCCCACGTGTTCGGAATCCAAAAAATTTTGAAGATAAAGTTTACCCATGGCCTCACAAACTCAAATATATACTTTTCACTAAATTCCATACTCAAAATCGTGGTTAAATTCCAAGAATACAAATTCTAGGTCTTTCTACCAAAACCCCCAAATTTCTACTAATTTACAGGCTAAAATCCTTATATAATTAATGCATTTAACTCAAAATAGGTGGGGATATCTTACCTTGACGTTGATGACGAAATTCCCCTCTTGAAGCTCCCCAAAATCGGCCATGCCAAGTGAAAACTGGGAGAAGAATGAACAATCCCCGAGTTTTAAAACCCTTCTGCCTCCAGCTATTTCCACACCTACAGCCTCCAGACCGCTTCTGCGGTCCTTAACATGATGCCCCTCTTCCACTTCTACGACAACATCACCGCAGGTGTGGTCCCGCATCTGTGGAAAATGACCGCATTTGCGGTCCCTGCCTGGCCGCCCCCCTCCGCTTCTGAGATCGCTCTACCGCAGGTCCGGTCCCGCATCTGCGGAAATATGACCGCATCTGTGATCCCTTATCTTCTAGCCCAAAATCACTCTTGCAGTTCAAGTGTCGTATTTGCGGTCCAAATACCGCAGATGCGGTTATGACAGCAACCAGCAAACCTCAGCCTTCCAAAAACTCCATTTTCGATCCGTTAACCACCCGAAATCCGCCCGAGGCTCCTGGGACCTCAACCAAACTTACCAACCAATCCCAAAACACGTTACAGACTCGCTCGAGGACTCAAATCACATCAAACAACACTAAAATCATGAATCGACCTCCAATCCAAACTTAATGAACTTTAGAATTTCAACCTTCTATTTCCGATGTTTAAACCTATCAAATCACGTCCGATTGACCTCAAATTTTGCGCACAAGTCATATTCACTATTACGGACTTAATCCAACTTTAAGAATCGGATTCTGACCCCGATATCAAAAAGTCAACTTCCGACCAAACTTCTCAAAAACCTTCAATTTTCCATCTTTAGCCAAATGACTTCAAAATGACCTACGGGCCTCCGAATTCACTTCCAATCACGCTCCCAACTCTAGAATCACCATACGAAGCTATTCATAGACTTGGAATCCCAAACGGACATTGATAACACTAAAATGCACTTCAAGCCAAGCTTATAAAATTTCTTCCAAAATGCTAACTTCCACAATAGGCGCCAAAATGCTCCTGGGTCATCCAAGACCCGATCCGGGCATATGCCCAAGTCCAAAATCATCATACGAACCTGATGGAACCTTCATATCCCAATTCCAAGGTCGTTTTACTCAAAAATCCCTTCCTAGTCAATTCTTTCAACTTTAAGCTTTCGAAATGGGAATTCTCTTCCCAAATTAACTCTGAACTTCCCGAAACTCAATTACGACCATGCGTACAAGTCGTAATACCTGAAATGAAGCAGCTCATGGCCTCAGACTGCTGAATGACGTGTTGGGGCTCAAAAAAACCGATCGGGTCATTACAGTTGCTACATTGAAATCCTGGATGTTTCTGTGCCATTGGACTTCCAAAAGGATACTGCTTGTAACCGATGAAATTGACATGTTCATCATTGTGATTGGTTGCTTAACATTCATGGTTCTGATGATTTCCTCCACACACATCACAAGCCTCAGATTGGCTTGGTTGTTGTGTATTCACCTGAAAAGTTTCAAACTTTTGTGCCAAAAAAATAATTTGCTGTGTTAGTGTATTTAAAGCATCAACCTGATTTACTGTAGCAGCCTTCTTGATAATTATACGCTCAGATGGTCATTGAATGGCATTCTCAAAAAATTTATTCAACAATTGCAACGTTTCTTCTGTGGTTTTTCCCATTATTGAACCTCCTGCAGCTGCATCTATCATATTTCTAGAAGAGGGTTTTAGCCCGTGATAAAAAAATATACAATTGCATATGTTCAGGAATATTGTGGTGTGGACATTTTCTTAACATTGCTTTTAACCTTTCCCAAGCTTGATAAACTGACTCTGTGTCAATCTGCAAGAAATTAGATATGTCTTGTCTTAACTTTGTGATTTTAGTAGGGGAAAAATATTTGTTTAAAAATTTCTGAGTCATTTGATCCCGTGTGGTAATGGAACCTTGTGGCAAACTTCGCAACCAAGTCTTGGCATCTCCTTTTAAAGAAAAAGGAAATAGCCTTAACTTAATTGCTTCAGAGGATACTCCATTATACTTAGCAGTTTCAACTAGTTCTAGAAAATCAATTAGATGAATATGTGGATCTTCACTTGAATCTCCAGCAAAGATACAAGATTGTTGGATCGTTTGAATCAGGTCGGTCCTGATTTCAAAGTTGTTGGCTGCCACTGGGGGCTTCCTGACACTAGATTCACAGTTGAAGTGGTCTGGTCTAGCATAATCCCTTATGATTCTGTTTGCTGGTCTTGGCGCCACTTCATCAAATTGATCCTCTATTTGGAACGATGGTGGTACTTCGCGTGGGTTGATATTTTCTACTTCCTGATTCTTCATTCCTTCACAAGTTATTGTTTGAGAAGACGTTTGTCCTCTCCTGCACGATTGAAGAGATCTTTCAATTTCAGGATCGTAACTTGCCAACTCTTTTGTAGAAGAGCGGGTCATAAACTATTTGAAATTCATAAAGTAAAGAAAATTAGTTCCTAAAATAATAATAGCAATAAACAATAATAATAAAAGATTGCAAAGATGATTAAAAAAAGGCGTTAAAGGGGAATATAAAAAGTATTAGTATAATAATTTTATTATTTGTAGATAATAGTAATATTATACCACAGTTGAAATAAAATAGATATATAGAAATGACGCAGCAAGTAAACTGTGACAAGAAAATATAATATTATTCAAAGTATTAGTATTAATACTCGTAATAGTATCTAAAATTACACCGATAATATATAAAAGGGCAATTAATAGTGTGTGAGACTGTGAAAGTATTGATTATAGTTTATTTATTTTTGGTTAGTAAAGTACTGATAATAGTCTAATTAGATATACTAAAGGATTTAATAAAAATAGTTGGTAGTAATTATAATGAGAAAGAAAAATATTATAATATGTTCTCAAATTAGTAATAAAATATTTAATCTGAAGTAGATGTATACCAATCCCCAGCAACGGCGCCAAAATTTGACGAGGCCAATGGGTATAAGATTTTGCTGCTTGTACTCTATCAAATTCTAGTATAGTTTATGATATCGTCCCACAGAGATCTGAGAATCTAGCTACAAACTTATATACTCTTACTACTATTTGAGAGAACCAAATTGATGAAGTTTTGTTTGTTGAAAATTTAAATTGCTTAAGTTAAATCAAAATAACTTTTGGAAGATTTATATTTAAAAAGAGTTGGGAATCATTGAATTCACTCGATAGCGTGATAATAATAAAATCTTAGCTTCTACATGTATTTCTCTTAGGAATAATTATTTATTGCTAATACAATTATATTTGCTCACTAAAAAATAATCAGTTAATAGCACTCCATGAGGTTATGTAAATCAATTGATATATGACTCGTGACGATTAAAATGAAATAATTTTCTTGCCTGAATTGTGCTAAAAGATAGCAAATACCTCTTGCGATTACTTTTTACTAAAAATCAATAATCCTGCCAACTACAACTCCTCCATGAGAATTAGAATGGAAGTAAGCAAGATTAAATACTTGGAATGATAGCTTAAAAAGAATTACTCTCACTCTATTATTTTACCCAATAGTTATCGTATATTAATTTTGTTTCATGAGAATTACAAAATTGACATACAACTAACTTTGGAAAGTAAATAGATAGAAGTGATAATAATTCATTAAAACTAATATTCCAACACAATATAGAAATATCCTCTTGCGATTATATTTTACTAAAAAATCAATAATCTTGCCAACTACAACTCCTCCGTGAAAATTAGAATGGAAGTAAGCAAGATTAAAGACTTGGAATGATAGCTTAAAAAGAATTACTCTCATTCTATTATTTTACCCAATAGTTATAGTATATTAGTTTTGCTTCGTGAGAATTACAAAATTGACATACCACTAACTTTGGAGAATAAATAGGTAGAAGTGATAATAATTAATTAAAACTAATATTCCAACACAATATAGAAATATAACTAGAAAGTTTCAGGTCAAGCATGTAGTAAAATTGAGTTTAATATTATAACAATATCGAGCTTCATCAACTATCCCAACGAAAGAGATTACTCCATTATGGAGTATTTAAATCTCATAAAGAAAGGAATTCTTAAAATACTATTAATACTCTTAGAAAATTCAAAAGGCTACAAGATAAAGTGAAATATATAAAGAGAGAAGCAAAGACTAAAACTAGAGAAAAGTTATTAATTAGGTACGTATGATCCTCCTTTTCTTCAACACAAATATGAAATCCTTTTTATAGAAATCAAATCTCATAAGGTGCCACGATGCCTTGTGGTTCTTTTACCATGATGTGTACAGATAATTGACACACACACACACACATATATATATATTTAAAATAATTTATTTTTAAATATATAATATATGAATATTTTATAGTCGTCAGATGGTCCGTGATATTGTGACACCAGTTCTGAGTTGAGATGTATTTTGTATTTTGTACTAGTATTTGGCTAAGATATCAGATTTCGTCTTTCCCGTTTCTTTATTATTATTATTATTATTCCGCTGTTGATCGTATGTTGATTTAAAAATTGTTAAAAGGTTAAGAAAAAAGGTATTAAGATTTATAATACTCGGCTTATCTAGCTTTCACGAGTAGGCGCCATCACGACTCCCAAGAATGGGAAGTCCGGGTCACGACGAGTAGTCCAAAATGTAGTTAAAAATTAAAATAAGAGTTTGTGTGGGTGGTCCCTAGTAAAGGAATATTTCTTGTTCCTTCTTGGCATCTGGCGTGTGTATGTGATTGTAAAATTGAATTGTGCACGAGAGTTTGTTAGCCTATTTTATCCAATTGTGGGGAAAGGGTCCACATTTAAAGATTGAAAAGAAACTTCTTTTATTAATCAACTTCTTTTTTTTAAATTACTAATAAACTATTCCTAGTTTAGGAAATATAAAAACTACTAATATGGATTATAAAATGGCTAGCTTGAAAAATAAATATTTTCTTTTTAATTTTCTTTTCTATTTTCAAATCAAAAAATAAAGTAGTACTCTAAATGTGAATATTTTTTATCATTTTTAATTTTTTTTAAGTAAACATATTAAAAGAAAGTGAAACAAAAGCTAAAATACATAGAGTAAACTTTAAGAATATTTACATACTAAAAAAAGGTGAAAAAATTAATTATGGTCAAAAATTAGGTGCTCATAGCATGCCAGTCTTTGCTTGGAAAAATAAAAAGTTTTCAGGCAAAGACAAAGTGAGTCGCGTGACTAATTTTTGACCATATCGTTATTCAAAAGAAGAAGAAAATAAAAGAAAAAGGTGCAATTGAGTCCTGATTTTGGACAGCCTACATACCCCGTGTTATAAGGGAATCAGGTCACGTGTAATTCAAGGAGAGTGATGGAATGATGAGTTGAGGAGTCGAGTGAGTTTTTGTCGTGGCTCCGGTCCGCGGTCCTGCTATTACATCAAAATAAAAAAGAAAATAAACAAGCCTATCAGTTATCGGTTATGAGATTCCTATCTATAGATCTTCTGAAACTTGATCTTGAGTCATGATTGGTTCTTCATGCAGACTCTGATCTTAACCTTGATGCTCGCTAGCTGCAGTTGCTAGTTCATTGTTCTATAGCTTCTTCTAATCAGAACGGGACTCCAATGCTCGTAACTTCAGACATATCTTGAGCATTCCACATCTTTTCATCTGCTTTTGCATTTTGGATTCACTTCTTTTTTCTTTTATTTTATTTTGAATTGAGACTTATTCTTTTGGTCATCTCGAACCCTATGCCTCGAGGTAAGACCTTCTCAGACACAAAAACAAACAAACAAACAAAATCTTTCTGCCCAATTTTTACTAGGAGAATTTCGTGAGTTATTGAAACAAAAATCTAAAATGCTTCTTTACTGAAAGCAATAAAAAGGTCGGGAATGGTGTAGCCGGAGAGGATTTGTTTGTCTTTTTTTTAGGATGGTGTTCCTTTTTTGTCAAAATGATGCCTCAACTAAGGATTGGTATACCCTATGTTAGAAAACACAACTAGGAATTGGTGTACCCTATATTGGTAAGAAGACTAGAGAGTGGTGTACCCTATGTCTAAAATATCATCAACTAGGGAGTGGTGACCCTATGTTGGACACAACTAGGAATTGGTGTACCCTATACTGGTAAGGAGACTAGGGAGTGGTGACCCTATGTCTACAATGAGCGTGATCCTATGTTAGAAAATACAGCTAGGGATTAGTGTACCCTATATTGGTATGCGATTGTTTTTTTTTTTTTTTGTGGAGAAAATCATCATCCTGTTTTTAAACAAATTGCCGAAATGCTTATTTTCTGAGGGCATGAAAAATTGAACTTCTTTTTTCATTTCTTTTTTTGTTTTTTTTTATTTTATAAAAACCAGACTTCTCTCTTCTTCTTTTTTAAATTATTTTAGGAGAAAATTTATCAGACTAGGGCTTTTTATCTTAGAAGAAAGATTCATCTGAATAAGATTTCTATCCTAGGAGAAAGTTCATCAGACTAGGGCATTTTATCTTAGGAGAAAAATTCGTCATATTAAGACGTTTATCCTAGGAGAAAATTCATCAGACTATATTTTCTTATTATTATTTTTTTATCTTAGGAGAAAAATTCATCAGACTAAGATTTTTGTCCCACGAGAAAGTTCATCAGACTAGGGCGTTTTTATCTTAGGAGAAAGATTCATCAGACTAAGATGTTTATCTTAGAAGAAAATTTATCAGACTAGGGATTTCTTATCTTAGGAGAAAATTTATCAGACTAAAATTTCTATCTGAGGAGAAAGATTCATCAGACTAGGTTTTCTTATCTTAGGAGAAAAATTCATCAGACTAAGACATCTATCCTAGGAGAAAATTCATCAGACTAGATTTTCTTATCTTAAGAGAAAGACTCATCTGACTAAGACTTTGTATCCTAGGAGAAAATTCATCAGACCAGGTTTTATTTTTATTTTTTGTTATCTTGGGAAAAAGATTCATTAGACTAGGTCTTTTTATCTTAGGAGAAAGATTCATCAGACTAAAATTTCTTATCCAAGGAGAAAGATTCATCAAACTAGGGTTATTAATCTTAGGAGAAAGATTCATCAGTCTAAGATTTCTTATTGGGAGGAAAATCATCAGACTAAAATATATTACCCTAAGAGGAAAATGTGAAGAGCAACGGAAAGATTTTATGTACACTAGCAAAATAAATAAAGGCAAATATTTGAGAAATTTTCCTTTATCGGCTCTTCTCTTCTTTTCCTTTTTTGAACCACTTTCCTTGCACTACTTTGTTCCATTTTCAAACAAAGAAAATTTTGTCAATTTAAAAAGTGGTGGTTGTGACGACCCAACCCGTCGTCTCAGGTGTTACCACTCCATTTATTTCCCGTTTATTGCTTCTTAATATTTCATTATCGGTATGTGGTGTGTGAGAATTGATTTGGATTGGTTTTGATAAAAAATGAGACACTTAGTCTCTTTAAGGAAAGTTTAAGTTGAAAAAGTCAACCGAATATTGACTATTGAGTTAGAGGGCTCGGATGTGATTCCCGGTGATTCGTTTAGCTTCAGGGGATGATTTGTTACTTAGGAGCGTGATCGGAATTGATTTTGTAGGTCCGGTGTAGAATTAGGCTTGAATTGGCGAAGTTAGAATTTTGGCGAATTCCGGTTGATAGGTGAGATTTTGATCCGAGGGTTGTAATGGAGTTTCGAGAGTTGCAGTAGCTTCGTTGGGTGATTTTGGATATGTGTGCAAATTTTCAAGTCATTCGGACATCGTTTGGTTGGGTTTTTTATCGAATGCGTATTTCGGAAGTTTTGAAGAAACTTAGGCTTGAATCCGATGTGATTTGATGGTTTTAGCGTTGTTTCATGTGTTTTGATGATTGGAATTAGTTTGAATGATGTTATGGAATATGTTGGTGCTTTTGGTTGAGGTCCCGGGAGCCTCGGGGTAATTTCGGATGGCTTAACGGAGGTTTTGAACTTGAAAAAAATTGCAGAAAATGCACAGTTGTTGCAGGCCAAATTTGGCCTTCGCGTTCGCGAGAGGGAACCTCGCGTTCGCGTAGTAGAGTTTCTTGGGTCATCGCGTTCGCATGGTTGGCCTCGCGTTCGCAAAGAAGGGCCTGGGGCCCTGCCTGGTTTGTTCATCGCGTTCGCGGTGAGAGTGTCGCGTTCGCACAAGTTGGTGGCCCGGTGCATCGCATTCGCGTATAGGAGATCGCGTTCGCGTAGTGGGAGGACTCAGAGCATCACGTTCGCATTTGGGTTGACGCGTTCGCACAGAGTAAATTATTGGTCAGCGGAATTTGTTCATCACGAACGTGGGGGTGTTGACCGCGTTTGCGTAGGGTAAAACCTGGGCGTCCATAGGGCTTTTTATATTATTTCATCCGCGACCCCATTCATAATTTCCTCCATTGTTGACCACCTTGAGAGCTTTTTGGTAGAAATTGAAGAGGATTTTGTCGGGAATTGATTGGAGGTAAGTCTCGTGACCTAGAAACGGTATTTTATTGAAGAATCAACCTTTAATTGTTGGAAAATTGGGTGAAAATTTGAAGAACTAGGGCTTGGTTTTTGAAATGAAAAGTTGGGATTTGAAAGGGCATTTGAACTCCAATTTTAGTGAATTTGATAAGTACGGACTCGTGGCGAGACGAGGAATCCGGTAATGTGAGTTTTGTAATTTTTCGAGAAGCGGGCCCGGGGCTCGGGTTTTGCTAGTTTCGAGAGTTTTGCTATTTCTCGGTTATTTTTGATTGGGTATTGTTCCCTTGGCATATTGTAATGTATTCGCTCTATTTTTGGTTAGATTCGACGCGCGTGGAAGCTGATTTGAGGGGCGAAGGCGTCGCGAGCTAGAGATTTTACCGGTTCGAGGTGAGTAATACTTGTAAATGATATCCTGAGAGTTTGAAACCCCGGATTTGCACATCATAGTGCTGTATTGAGGTGACTTGCACGCCGGATACGAGCGTGGGGTAGAGCATTGTTGGGGATTGCGACTCGCTCCGCCCCGGTTGTTGATTTTTACCGCGTATTTGACTGAACTACTTGTTATCATCATAATTTGGACTGATTTGCATGTTTTGGGCTTCGTGCCGATTATTTGAATCCTTTAGGGATTATTATCAATGTTTTCATGATAATTAGCATGTTAAATGATTTCGGTCCTGAGTTAAACACTGTTTTGAAATGTCCAGACATACTTCTAAGATTTTAAAACTTAAACTACATATTTTTAACGTTCGGAACTGAGAACTGTTATTTGAATATTGCCCTAGTGGCTTATGTGCATTTCTGGACTGAGCATGGATCAGCCTGCGCACCGCAGCAGTGTTATGTGTGCATTTTCTGTACTGGGTATGGATCGGGTTGCACGCCGCAGTGGTGTGATATTGATATTGCGCTTGGGCTGTAGGAGTCCCTCCGGAGTCTGAACCCCCACAGTGAGCGCGGGTACCCAAATGGATCGGGCTGCGGGTCGCACCGGTCATGTGCATTGCATTGCATTCATGCATTGGTTCCTGTTTGTGCTACGTCGCATGACATTCAGCACTCTCATATCATTGGCATCCATGCTATTTCTTGCACCGTTACCAGATACCCTGGTGTTATTTGTTAATGGAGTGTTGTGCCCGAGGGGCTGACTTATGTGCGGACTTGCATTATCTGATTATGCATTCAATTGCATGACTGTTAGGAAAAGGATATTTTCAAAAGAGATTTTTAACTGAGCCAGATATTTTCTAAAGAATTTTCACGGATTTACTGTTTTCTCAAGGGTCGTACTTCCCTATATAGCATGATAGAGTGCTTTACGTGTTTTCTTACCGCTCATTTATTATTTACTCTTATTACTCATTGAGTTGGAGTATACTCCCTGCACCTCGCGTGCAGTTGCAGGTATTGTTCACCCGGAAGCGGGTTAATAGTTGATTGAAGGTATTACTACTGTAGTGGGCAAGGTGACCGCCACCGTTCGCGGCACCGGACTTCATCTTTTGATTCCAGATTTTATTCTGTATATTATTATTGGCCCAACAGTCGTGCTCAGTCTTCTTTAGATGCTCGTGACTTGTGACTCCCCGGTCGGGTTGTGTTGGGTTGTAAATACCGATTATTATTGTCGTCAAGCTGTAATTGTCTATTCATTTATGTTTAAAAATTGTTTAAAAGACTATTTGGATTAGTTGGCTGGCCTTGTCCTCACGAGAGGCGCCATCACGATCGGGTTTGGAAGTTGGGTCGTGACAGTGGTCCGTTTGTGGCCTTGAGTCTTGGGCAACTTGGCTTTGTGATCATCTAGCCTTTGGAAGACCGACTGCATTGGTAGTTGGTTGCACTGCTGGAAGACTCTATTACTGCTTTCATGGGACCCTTACCTTCTGTATCAACCATGATTGTTTCGCTCCCAGTGCCATTGATGTTTTGTGGCTCAATCAGCCTTATCTCAAAAAGGGATTACTTTTCTTATATATCCTTTTCTAATATCCTGAGTAGCTTTTGCTTGTGGAGAAATTTGTTTGTCAGAGAGAATCACAACTGGTAAGTGCCTTTTGCATGTGTGCATACCTCATAGTCTTTGTTCAGTACTACAAGGAATCCTTGATTAACTTTGCGGTCTCGTCTTTGCTTAGTTTAGCCAAGTAGGCTGACATGAGTCTTTTTTTTGGGGGGGGGGGGGGGGGTTTTGCATGAATCCTCAAAGCAT
>MU786254.1:44096-70220 GCA_026770625.1 Nicotiana glauca
GGGGGGGGGGGGGAGGATTTGCATGAATCCTCAAAGCATGTTAATTGTAACAACTGAGTGTGCTGGCCAAATTTACTTTGTGCAACTGAAAAGCTGGTAGCAAATTTTAAAATCTTTTCTTACTTGTTTTGAAAAGGACTGACTCAGGGTGAAGGACACAGTGATGCAAAGAAATAATATTAACAAGAAATGCCCATGTCACGAAGGACAGAAGGAACAATTTTTATTTATTTATAACTAGCCTTAATGATCATAACATGCATTTTTGACTTAACGGTCTGATCTATCAAACTGATCCAATCATCCTTTTAACCATTCTTATAACCTTTGAAGTCGGGCTTGTTCGTGCCAATTCTTTGTACCAGCTTCACGACTCACTCTCGACTAGTAGTGTCCTGAGGGATTTTCACCAAAAAGTCATTCTCATTTATCTCTATTACTGTCGACTTATAGTGCCCGTGAGGATTTTTACTAGTAAGACTCTCTTATATTTTCTTTTCTTTTTTAATATTTTTTTCTTGATTCCTTGAGTGAGAACCATGACCATGTCCCTCCTATGACAACCATTGCGCATTGCGGATTTTCTTTGGCATTCTCAAAAATGATTAGCAGGTCTTTATTTGGAAAGCTTTTTGATAAGGTTAGAAAGAAAGGGTTGCATGAAGGCTCAATATAGACTCAATATGATGGGGTTGTATACTTACAACTCTTGGAATCGACTCTCTCACAAAATTAAAATAAAATTTATGCCCCAATTTTAGATAGTGGGGAAATTTATTTATTTATTTATTTTCGTTTGACCGAACCTTAGAGTGAGGTTGCCTACGTATCCTTTTCAAAGAAATCAGGTCAAACGTAGTTCAAACATCTTCTTTTTATTTTTTTAATTTTTCTTTTTCTCTTTTTTTCTTTCTTTTTTTCTTTTGTTTTCAAAAAAGGTTGCCCTAGCCTTTATTTTCTGGGGGTATAGATCTTTGACTGTTCTTTTCTTCTTCTTTTTTTCACTTGAAGTTTCTAAGTGTTGCCCCAGTTTGTACTCTTGGGGTATGGACTTTACTTTTTATTTCTTTCCATTTTTTTTTCTTTTAACTCTAAACTTGATTTTAAAAGAGGGTGGTAAAATAAAATAATACAGGCTCAGAAGGGGTAACGAAGGGTATAAATATTTGGATAGCAGAAAAAGGGCCTCTCAGCCTCGAGAATGCCAAACATAGTATATATTCGATATCACATTTGATGAACATGTATGTCTTCTTGGTGTGTCGTGGTCGAAAGATACTTTCCATCCATTAATGTCAAACTGTCCACCAAACTTCAATTGATTCTTCCTCAAACCCGATCTTCACAATTATTTGAAGGTAAAAATTATTAACCTATACGGGTATGAATATTCTAGTTCCACGTGAATTTTTCTCGAGCTTAATTCCAAAGTGTTTCGATTCTTTATTCATCCTCAAAAGTGTCTTGTTCTCAGTTATCCAGCTCATGACCAAAATTAATTTTCTATGATCTATCCAAAAACTCCGCATGCATGTCATGTCACTAGAACTAGCGGAAAAAAAACTAAGCACAAAATGAGACAAAAGGATAAACGGTATTTCATTAATTAAGGATGGAAAGGTTTGACAAAAAGACAAAAAATTTAAAATCCGAGTTACAACCTTGAAATAACCAGATAATAAAAATAGCAACAGAACAAATATACAAGACTCACACAGAAAAGATATAGGGATAGAAGGGTCTGACCTAACAAAACATATAAAATCTGGATCACAAAATAACCAAGATAATAGAAAAACATCAATTCAAACTACCAAGATTCCTTCCTAGTGATGAGGGAATGACTTTTCAATTGCTAAGCTTGACATTTAGCCACAAACTTGATCATCAGAATCACCAGGGTCTTCTCCAATTTCAATATCATTAACATCAATCAGCAAGTTCTCGAGAGGATTCTCGTACTCCATGTCACCACGTATCATCCCCACAAAGTGTGCATCATCCCCACAAAGTGTGCATCATCCCCACAAAGTGTGCATCATCATTTGCAGGTATAGGATTCTGCATGATATTATGGGTATCACTGTCTTGGATCACAAATAGTTTTTCCTGGATCATCCTTTCTATTTCTCTTTTCAAATCCCGATAACTTTTAACAATGTGCCCATGGATATTGGAATGGTATTCACATCTTTTAGAAGGGTCAAAGCTTCTTGCAAGTGGGTCCACATAATTTGGAGGAATGGGTGCAATCATTTCATAATGCTTTAATTTCTCAAACAAGCTTGCATAGGAATCTCCTATTGGTGTAAAATTATCTTTGAACCCTTGTTCCCCTCTATAATCCTGGCTTGGATGTGGCTAATAGAGCGCTAGAAAATTTTGTTGAGGATGGTGGGGATTTTGTGGAGCTGGTGCTCTCCTTATGGGGTGTCTTGGTGGCTGGACAACATACTGAGGTGGAGCAACAGAGTATTGTGAGTTTGGAGGTGGATAGTAGTGCTCCGAGGAAACCTCGAAAACCAGACGAGGTTGATCATACCTTCGAGATGTTCTTCTGGGACCTCTTCTCGACCCTGATGTCATCATGGTTTCTTCATCCTTCTCATTTGTGTCACTAAGGTTACTAGATTAGTTCTGGACAGCCTGAGTGCCAGATTTAAGCACTACTTGACTTATAAATATGCCTATCTTAAGGCCATTCTCAACCATTTTCCCAATTTTGATTGCTTCCGTGAAGGATTTGCCCACTGCGGACATCATATTTTGAAAATAATCTGTCTCTTGAGCCAGAAGGAAGACAGTGATTAGCTCGTAGTCATCCATGGGTGGCTTAACTCTAGCCGTTTTCTCTCTCCATTTAATGGCATATTTCCTGAAACTTTCAGTTGGTTTCTTATTTAGGTTTGAAAGTGAATTGTGGTTTGTGGCGATGTCGATGTTGTACTATAACTGTCTGACAAAGTCTCAGGCCATGTCATCCCAGACATGCTAGTGAGAGGTGTTTTTGTCAGTAAACCATCTCGAGGCTTACCCCGTAAGGCTTTCCCCAAAATAAGCCATTAGTATTCTTCATTTCTTCCCGCACCTCTTAGCTAATTGCAATACCTTTTCAAGTGGGCTATGGGGTCATCGTGTCCATCATACTTTTCAAATTTAGGGGTCTTGAAACCAAGTGGAAAATGAACATTTGGGAACATACATAGATCCTTGAAGGCAATACTCTTCTGACCAGCCAACCCTTGCATATTTTTCAGTTGTTGTTCTAAGCTTTTCATCTTTTAGGCCATTTCTTCTAGTGCCATATTTTGGGCAGGCTTCTCAATCTTTACAGGAAGATCAAATAAGTATGAATGGTACTCAAGAGAGTGGTACTGTTCTTTCTGGGTAGCAAATTGTGACTCATGACTTTTCTTCTGTACCGTTGTCAGCTTTGGGATGGTGAAGACACGCATAACAGTAGTGGTTGTCTGATTGTTGTCAATGGCACACTTTGGGAGTGCACAATAGAAATTCCAGTTGTAGTCGTACAGTTGGGATAATGATTGAACCCGGGTGGATATGACTGATCAGACAATGAGATTGGAGTGGTAGTAGTTGGGATGGGTGTGAACTCTGGGAAACTAGGAATAGATAAGGACGATCCTTGGCCATTGGCCCATGTTTGACACATTTCAGTCATTGTTGTTTTAGCATTCTATTTTCCTTAACCACAGTAGACTCTTGTTGAACCCTCTAACCCTGAGTCTTTTGAGCATGCGTTACAGCTTCAACGTCAGTTGTCATTTTTCCCTTTGAACTCATATTGTCAGCTTACCACAAACCGACCACCTCAAACTTTCTTCATAATTCAAAACAAAAAACGCGTTAGATTGGACTCAGTCGGTCCTTATTATTATTATCATCATTTTTTTATTTTTTATTTTCTTTTTAGATGATTCGGTCGAATCTGATGTGGGTTTTCTACATATCATGTGGACACATGAATCAGATCTTGTGTAGTTTGCGAAGATCAGGAATAAAGTAAATAAACTAACTCTTTTTGGATTTTGATTTTTTTTAATTTCCAAAAGAAAGACTTATAAAAAAGAAAGAAAATATTTTCAGTATTCGATTTTTATTTTATTTTTTTGAATTTATGAAGAAAGACTTCTAAAGAAAAAAGAAAATATTTTTGAATCTTGAATTTTCTCCTTAATTTTTGAAAGAAAAACTTCTGAAGAAGAATGAAAATATTTTTGAATTTTTAGAAGAAATTAAAAGGAAATATTTTTGGATTTTTTTAAAAATTAGGGTCTCAAAGAAAGATTTTTCTAAAGAAGGAAGTAAAGAAAAATATTTTTTGGTTTTTGTGAAAATTGTGGGCCGGGACCAATGAGGTTTGCCTACGTATCTTACATTCGGTGAGAATCAGATCTGCGTAGTTCAGTAAGAAGCGGGGAATATTTTGAAATCTCAGTCTATTTTTGAGTATAATTTAGAAATAGTTCAATTTTTTAACACATGAATTTTATGAGAATCGGGTGAATTTCACTCTTTTATTTTTTCTCTCTCTTGATTTTTCCATTTCTTTCCCTATCATAGAAGTCGGTCAACATGCAAGCCGAACAAATAAATACGCGAGTAGCACGTAAGATGCATCAATATAGTCTATTAATATTGGGTACACCTGTCCTAGACAGACCCAACCCCTGTGTTGAGTTCCCAAAGTCAAATGTACGTGATGCAAAATAAACGTTCCTACTAGGGATCCGACATGATGCTATGTTATACTAGATTTTAATCTCGGGGTGCTTTGTTCTAGATCTGGCTTACACGAACGGACAACTCGGGCTAGGGGGCAACGTACCGGGAACCAAAAGGCCATCCGACTTTATAATTGATCCGATCCTAATTCTAAAACTTGGGTATGACTATGACAGAAAAGAATCTACGCCAGGGTACAATTCCCAGAAGATATAGAAGACCTAGAAAGAAGAAGGGTTTCGTAACTGTTTGTATACAGTCCACAGAATATCAAAGCGGTAAATGGGAGGCAATTAGCACATTAGGCCCAAATATATAATATCACACAATCACAAAAAAGTCAAGCATAACAGCTATTCTAAGCTCGAATTCTGAATCCTAAATCAGAGATTCTGGGTTGGATCCCAAGCAGAGTCGCCAGAGTTGTCACACATCTTTTATCAGAAGAAAAGAGTGTTTTTTCAATTAAAGTGACATTATTCAAAATGAAATTATTTATTTAATTAGAGTCACCACTAGGGATAATTATTATGGTGTTCCAAGTCGCTGATTTGTTTTAAAATCCCAAATCGAGGAAATCGACTCTATTTATGGTCCCGAACATAGAATACCGGGTATGGAATTCTGTTAACTCGGGAGAAGGTATGAGGCACTCCCAAGTTTCGTAATTTTAGCATGGTCACTTAAGAATTAATGCTTGGCTTAATTATTTGAATCATTGCATGTTTAAAACCTTTTATGAATTGTCGCTTCTATGTTACTTTTAATATTTAAACAATTATGAAATTTATTTAAACAAGTTGTGATGTCGCGCACTTATTATTTCTGTACACATTGCAAATCTTGCCATGTGAACCGTACCCGTGATTCACAACATGTTTATTTTAATTATTTGAAGTTGGGGTCAAGTCGCGTGAAACGCGAACCTGAGTTGGGATTAACGTATCATGACTATCCCATGCGAGTCGTACACATAGTCATGATAATTTATTTAAACGCGCCTGAAGCAAACTGCGAATATTCGTGAATTATTTTCCTAAACTACTTTGAGATTTTTGCGAAGGTCATAGGATATGGAATTTGTGAGAGGTTGACAAATTAAACGAAAATAAAGACAATATAACGAAAGCAATATACGTATCATTATTCTTATGCTTATCTCAATCAGATCCAAACACAATTCAGATTGGCTCGTCAACAGAAGCTAATAAATCTCTTACTCACTTATGAGCAGGATTCCAGTTTTATCAAGAAAACATAACATCTTAGTTTTCAAGACTAAACTAGACCTGTATCACATCATTACTTCAAAGAATTCAAAAGTATAATCCCAAAAGATTTTACTGCTTAAAATGGAAACCAACCAACTAAAGAACTGAATTATCAAATTAAAGTTGAACTCATGAATCAGTTACTTCAATCATACAAGCACATACATATTATCCAAATGAAAATTTTGGTATCCATGAATTGAACAGTAATGGGATAAAACAAAAATTCATGCCTAACTATCGTAAATATGGAACTAATTAAAACAAGAGAAGGCTAACATACGGCTAATATCATTTAAATTCCAACATTCACAAACACATGGCTTCTCCGGATCGTCGGTCGTAGCTGGTCTAGGCTCAGGTGCAGCTGTTGCAACTGGATAGGCTCCGCCCACGGGTAGTGCACCCGGGGTCTGATATACGGTAGCAGCATGCCCCAGAGCCTGGGCAGCAGGGGTCTGTGCTCCCCCTCCCGTCTGAGATGTGGCTGGGTAAGCTAGAAATAAACCAGCCTGAATCATAGTATCCATGAACTGCAACATACGGCCCATGACCTCCTGAAAGCCCGGTGCTAAAATGAAATCTACCAGGGCTGGGTCTGCTACGGGCACCTCGCCCTACTCCTCAAACACTGATCTTCTACTAGATCCGCTGGTGGTATAACTAGGGCAACTTTGGATGTCCTCATCCCCTAGCTCGGGCTGGTGCCCTCCCCCGGCCTCTGCCTCGGCCTCTCGCAACAGGGGGAGCAGCTCCTCCCGGGTCCGGAACGTCCGTCGTGCGCATTCTCACCATCTGTGAGAGAATAAGAGAAGAAACTTAGCACACTATCAACTGCACGATAGGAGATGAATAAAGAGTAGTTTCCTAACACCCTATAGCCTCTCGAAGATAAGTACGAACGTCTCTGCACCGATCCGCAAGACTCTATTAGGTTTGTCCATAACATGTAAGACCTACGTGAACCTAGTGCTCTGATACCATATTGTCACGATCAAATTCTATAATAGGCCGGTGATGGCGTCTAACGCTACCGCTAGGCAAGCCAACTGTGAACTAGCCACGTGATTTCCTCTTTTTAAATAAATTCTTCCAAGTGATTAAACTTTCCATAAATTTAAAAGATTTGAGAAATAATATATTTGAGATAGATAACACGAAAGCAACTGAGTGAAATCATAATCACGAAATAAAACCAAAACCACGAGTCTACTAGTGTATGTGCCAAGACCTGGTGTCATAAGAGTATGGGCTACTAGTAGAATATACAAAAGATTTCTACTCTACTGTCTGAAATAAAATAGACAGAACAATAACAACAGAAAGACTTTGGCTGCTGCAGAACAACTCGGAAGGGCAGCTCAATATGTAGTCTCGTACCAAGAGTCAAGCATGCGTGCTGGACTGATACCCAGATGCACCTGCCTTAGATCCTACATATTTAAGTGCAGAAGTGTAGCGTGAGTACATAAATAACATTTACTTAGTAAGTATCCTGTCTAACCTCGAAGAAGTTGTGATGAGGGGTCGACTTTGACACTTACAATGGGATAATAATAAAATGTCAAAACTACAACTAAGCATGGATTACATGAATAGTACTAAAAACTCAATAACAGGAAATAATAAATATTCCTTTCACAAATATTAAGTCCCACGTTTATTTTCATCATTTAACAGTTTGCATCTCAAGGCATTTAAGAAATATCAATTATGAACAATTCCAAACAATTATCATGCGCAAATCATGTCGAGGTCGTACGGCCCGAACCAACATAATATTTCAATTGTGCACTGCCGAGAGTCGAACGGCACGAACCATAGATGCATCTATTTGCTACCGAGGCATTCGGCCCGCTCCACAAATAAAAAATACTTCAGAGAAACACAAATTTTCAATAACAGTCAAGTCTCTCATTTACAACTTCAAGTAAGTGGAATTTAACCTTTTATAATTCTTTGATCAAATTTCAATATGACTTAAGTAATTAAGTTATCAAGTAGGGGCAACATTTCAAGTATAGCATGATGTGGGTCCTAGACTACCCGGGCAGTAGTATAATTAGTAGCTACGTACGGACTCTCGTCACCTCGTGCGTACGTAGCCCCCACAAATAGGTATAAATATTTATTTAATTTACCTATGGGGTAAATTCCCTCTTACAAGGTTAGAAAGAGATTTAACTCGTCTCAAGGCCTACTTTACAGTCCAAGATTGTGCTCAAACCCTCAAATTTGGTGCCAAACAACTCAGAACAAGTCAAATATTATATAAAATAATCAATACATGCTCAAAAGTTCGTAATCTAACTATCAAAGTGATTTCCCAAGCCTATTTGAAGAATCCCTAAAATTCACCTTCGGGGCCACGTGCCTGAATTTCGGAAAGTATCGAAGAAAGTTGTTACCCATAACCCCATGAACTCAATTATATGATTTTCACTAAATTTCATAACCAATTTTGTGGTTAAATCTCATTTTTATTAAAAACCTAGATTTTCATCTAAACCCTTGATTTCACAAATTTTTACATGCTAATATACTCATAATCTATGTATTTAACTCATGTTGTGTAGAAATTACTTACCCCAAAGTGATAGGTTAAAACCCCCTTCCAAGAGCCAAAAATCGCCCAAGAGTTGAAAGAAAATGAGTTAAATGGCCTAAGTCCTTCATTTAATAAGTTTTGCACAGGTCTCAAATGTCACATTTGCAACACCTGGTTCGCAAATGCGAACATGGGCTTATGCTGCCAAGGTCGCAAATGCCACCAAGTAGTCGCAAATGCGGACACTGTGGAGATCGCCTATGCAACCAAAGTGTCGCAAATGCGAACATTGCCCAGGTCAGGCTTCTTTTGCAATTGCAAAGCCCTTCTCATAAATGTGAGGTTCGTAAATGCGAATAAATTCTCGCATTTGCGAGACCTGCAACTGCTAACAAGAAACACCAGAAAAACTGGAGTTTTTCTCATCCTCCCGAATGTCCGAAACTCACCCAAGCCCTTGGGGCTCCACACCAAATACCCACACAAGTCTAAAAATATCCTACAAACTTGCTCGCGCGATCAAAACACTGAAATAACCTCAAAATCCACGAATCGGATGCCAAAACGCATGGATTAACTCATGAACTCAAACACTTCTAAAAATACTTCCGCTCACCTGATTCCTATCAAATCAACTCGAAATGACGCCAAATTTTGGGTGCAAGTCTTAAATGACATTACGGACCTACTCCAACTTCTGGAACTAGAATCCAAACTAGATATAAAAAATCCCACCCTCGGTCAAACTTTCTAAAAACTTCAAATTTCCAACTTTCGCCAACTGACTCTGAAACAACCTACGGACCTCCAAATCCATTTTCGGACACGCTCCTAAGTCCAGAATCACCATACGGAGCTATTCCTAGGCTTGGAATCCCAAACGGATGTCTAGAATGTAAAAATCCACTTCAAGCCAAACTTATGAAATTCACTCAAAACGCAAACTTGCACTATTATGCGTTGAAATGATCCTGGCTCATCCAAAATGCGATCCAAACATACACCCAAGTCCGTAATCATCATACGAATCTATTGGAACCGTCAAATCCTGATTCCGAGGTCATTTACTCAAAATATTGACCGAAGTCAAGCTCAGCCTTTTAAACCAACCTTAAGGAACCAAGTGTTCCAATTTCAACCCGAACCCTTCTAAATCCCGAACTAACCATCCCTACAAGTCATAAAATAGTAAAAGCACGTAAGAAAAGTTGTATTTAGGGGAACAGGGTTCTAGAAAGTAAAATGACCGATTGGGTCGTTACATTCTCCACCTCTTAAACAAACGTTCATCCTTGAACGGATTTAGAATCATACCTAGAGTGCTGAATAAGTGTGGATATCTGCTCCGCATGTCCTCCTCGAACTCCTAGGTCGCCTCCTCGACTGGTTAGCCCCTCCATTGAACCTTTACCGTGGAAATCCTCTTGGATCTCAGGATCTCATCTAACTGAATCGTGCTGAAGTCTAATGCATGTGACAAGTCGGCATGATACCTCCAGAACATAGACACGTGGAAAATCGGATGAACTTCCGATAGGATAGGAGGTAAAGCAAGCTCATAAGTAACCTCCCCAACTCGTCTCAACACCTCAAATGGGCCTATAAACCTTGGGCTCAACTTGCCCAACTTTCTAAATCTCATGATCCCCTTCAGCAAGACTTTCAAGAGAACCTTCTGATTCGCATAACTCTTCTGTCTGGACTGTGTTGTGTGAAGTCGCTCCTAAATAAGCTTTACCTTTTTCCAAGGCATCCTTCACCAAATCGGTACCATATAACTTAGCCTCACCGGGCTCAAACCACCCGATGGGAGAACGACATCGCCGACCATATAAAGCCTCAAATGGAGTCATCTCGGTGATGGACTGATAACTGTTGTTGTAAGAAAACTCGGCCAAAGATAATAATCAATCCACTGCCCTCCAAAGTCAATCACACATGCTCTGAGCATGTCCTCCAAGATTTGAACTATGTACTCCGACTGCCCGTCAGTTTGCGGATGAAATGCGGTGTTGAGCTATATACGGGTCCCCAACTCACTTTGTACGGCTCTCTAGAAATGCAAAGTAAACTGAGGTCCTCTATCTGATATGACGGAAACAAGTACACCATGCAACCTAACTATCTCCTAAATATGAGTCTGGCCAACTTCTCTGAAGCATACATAGTTACAACTATAATGAAATGTGCCAACTTGGTCAACCTGTCAAAATTGGCCCAAACTACATCAAACTTCCGCAAGGTCCGCGGCAACCCAACTACCAAGTCCATAGTAATGCGCTCCCATTTCCACTTCGGTATAGTCATTTGCTGAAGTAGGCCACTGATAACTAGGGTTTCTAGTCTATCTTATGCTCTCTTTTGCTTAGGTTTTGGACAAAAAATGTGTAAAAGGATTCCCGAAAACTGACTTATTGTGCTTGTCAGAAAGGTTTGGTCAAAATGAGGCAAGAAAACCAAAATCAATTCATGAAGGAGTTAAAATTGTACAAGTTCAAAGTTGAGATAAAAGCGCTGACCGCGGAGGAAAAGAGCGGCCACGGTAGGTTCACCGCTGAAGCGGCCTCAATTATGTTGTCCGCGAACATGAGATTTAGAGAAGGTATTTTTTGGACAATAGAGACCGCTGACCGCGATTAAATAGCGCAGCAGCGAAATACCTGAGGTGGCCGCGGTGCAAATACCGCTGAGAGAGGCGATCAAGGTTCAGAGACCCTACAAAAATGAGTATAACTGAGGAGTGCGGTCCACGTCTAAATGGTGCGGCCGCGGTTGATACTAACGCTGAGGCAGTAAATATTACACTCTTCGCGGAACCAAGCCCAGTCCCAGTCCAAAAGTGAAGAAACACGGTCTGCGACTATTTTTACTGCGAAAGTCCTTACGTTGAGGCATTCATTATTTCACTGACAGTGGAACCTCCGTAGGGGTATTTTTGTCTAGTAATTTCAGCTGTGTATAAATAGTTCTTTTTCACATTTTTAGATTATCTTTTGTCCGAACAGCTCGTGAACAACCATACTTTACTATTTAGAGTAATTTTAGAGCAGCTTTAGCTATTAATCTTAGATTTTATTCTTTTAATTAACTTTTATGGCTTATATTTCATCTCCATCATTTCTACGTTGATTATGAGTAGCTAAACTCATTAGCTAGGCTTGTGACCCAACCCTAATGTGGGTATTTAATGGGTCTTCAATTTTAGGGCTTAATTATTTATAGGTTAGTGATATTTACCTTGATTCATGCTTTAATTATAGAATTGGTGGTTGCAAACATTAATTCATGCCTTTATGACTTAGACTCTTCTTGAGAAAGAGAGACTAAGTCTAGGAAATTTAGGCTAACAAGGAATTTGGGTGCATTCAATATATTAATAGCCCAAATTAAAGGATTAAACCTGGAGATAGTAATACCCGACTTGAGCCAATTTTGTTTGCATTGTTTGAACAGCTAATTGGGCTTGAGAAAGCCAATTACATCAAAGTCACTTAAACAACCGAGAGGTATAGAGTGAGTAATAATGTGCAAAGGTTATATCATGACACCAAATATAACAAGCTTGTCCTAAATTCCATACCCCATTGGATACTCGCCTAGGTGTAAGTCACTTCCCTGATGCTTTTTATTAAATGAGAAAAAACCCTACAAAATATTGTACTTAGATTATTTTCATCGATCAGTAGCATTACAAGTAGAATAGAAACAAATCCAAACATGGTTAGAAGTGTAATTAAGAGAAACACGCATAGCTAGATTGGATAGAAACCCAACTCCCAACCAATATTAGCTCCTTGTGGATATCGATCCCGACCTTTCGGGTAAAAGCTGCATCGACCAATCTTTGCCATTATATAGTGGTGTAGAGTTGGAGCCGTAAAAGAGTGGCCGCAGTAGGTTCACCGCTGAAGCAAACTTAATTATGCTGTCTGCGGACTTGAGATTCAGAGAAGGTATTTTTGGGACAACAGATACCACTGACCGCGATGAAATAGTATGCCAGTGGAATACCTGATGCGGCCGCGGTAAAAATTCCACTGAGAGCGGCGATCAAGGTTCAAAGACCCTGTAAAAATGATCCTATTTAAGGAGCGCGGTCCACGTCCAAATTGCTAGGCCGCGGTTGATGCTAATGCTGAGGTAGTAGATTTTACACTCTCCGTGTAACCTAGCCCAGTCCCAGTCCAAAATTGAAGAAACGTGGTCCGCGCCTATTTTTGCGCGGCCGTAGAAGTCCTTACATTGAGGCGTTCATTATTTCGCTAACAGCGGAACCTCCGTAGGGGTATTTTTGTCAAGTAATTTCAACTGTGTATAAATAGTTGTTTTTCACATTTTTAGGTTATCTTTTGTCTGAGGAACTCGTGAACAGCCGTATTTTACTACTTAGAGTAATTTTAGAGCAGTTTTAGATATTAATCATAGATTTTACTCTTGTAATTAACTTATGTGGCTTATATTTCATCTCCATCTTTGATTTCTACCTTGATTATGAGTAGCTAAACTCATTAGTTAGGGTTGTGACCCAACCCTAGTGTGGCTATTTAATGGGTCTTCAATTGTAGGGCTTAATTGTTTATGGGTTAGTGATATTTAGCTTGATTCATGCTTTAATTGTAGAATTGGTGTTTGCAAACACTGATTCATGCCTTTATGACTTTGACTCTTCTTGAGAAAGTGAGACTAAATCTAGGAAATTCAGGCTAATAAGGAATTATGGTGCATTCAATAGATTTATAGCCTCAATTAAAGGGTTAAACCTAGAGATACTAATACCTGACTTGAGCCAATTTTGCGTGCATTGTTTGAACACCCAATTGGGCTTGAGAAAGCCAATTAGGGCAAAGTCACTCAAACTACCGAGAGGTATAGAGTGAGTAATTATGTACAAAGGTTATATCATGACCCCAAATATAACAAGCTTGTCCTAAATTCCAGACCCCATTAGATACTCGCCTAGGTGTAAGTCACTTTCCTAGTGCTTTTTATTAATTGAGAAAAAACCCTACAAAAATATTATACTTAGATTATTTTCAGCAATCAGTAGCATTACAAGTAGAATAGAAACAAATCCAAACATGGTTAGAAGTGTAATTAAGAGCAACATGCATAGCTACATTGGATAGAAACCCAACACTCGACCAATATTAACTCCTTGTGGATATCGATCCCGACCGTTCGGGTAAAAGCTGCATCGGCCAATCTTAGCCATTATATAGCTGTGTAGGGTTGGAGCCGATCAACTTTTGGCACCGTTGTCGGGGTGCTAAACGATTTTGGCTATCTATCTGACTAGTTTTTTGTCTTGTTTTTCTTTCCTTCTATTTTACGTTTGTGTGAATCAATTGATTCAGGTACAATAAGGCAAATAATGATCCTATTTGAAATGTTCTCCTGGGGAGAAGGTAGATGATAATGGTGATGATGAGTTGCCTCTAGTACCTCAAGCTCAAAGAAGAGGCCGTCGGGCCAATGACAACATTCCAGACCCTCCCCCAGCTCCTCGACGAGTTGCTCCTCAGGTGCTTCCAATGAAGGTTAGGCAAGTGCAATTTTCCCACCCCGGATCGGGGCGAGCAATTCCCAGATTACAAATGTTATGTTGACCTTATTGGAGCAAAGAGGGTACTTTACATGCTCTCCCCATCAGAATGCATATAAACATCTAAAAGGCTTTATGGATACCTGTTGACGAAGCAAATAGACAAATATGCCGGAGGATGCATTGAGATTGAGATTGTTCCCCTTTCCACTTAGAGTGAAAGCTTTCGACTGGCTCGAAAGACTCCCCAACCATTCAATCACCATGTGGGATGAGTTGGCCAACAAGTTCATAGCCAAGTTTTTGTCGCCTGGGAATATGGCCACATTGATGATATCCTGGCCTTCAAACAGGAACCTAATGAACCACTTCATGAGATCTGGGATAGGTATCAGATGATGGTGAAAGAATGTCCGAACAATAACATGACCGAAGCAATGATCCAGCAAATATTCTATCGTGGCATCAACACCACCAATCAGTGTGTAGTGAACCAGCTAGTAAGGGAAAATTTTATGAATATACCTTATGCATGATGAGGCGTGTGATATTCTGGATGAGATAGCAGATACTTCCTCAGCGTGGCAAAGTCGAGCTAATGTGCCACAAGGTGATCCCAATGTCATTCACCTACACAAAGAGCTCCGCGGCCAAGCAATAGCAGAGTTGACTACAACAATGAACCAGTTGGCAAAAGCTCAATTGCAGCAAGTTCAAGCGCCAAGACAAGTGAATTCCATGGAAGGCGTAAACATGTTGGTCAACAAGAGGCGACAAAGATGTCAAGAAAGTCAAGGAAATCTGGATCAATATGAGCAGGGTAGTAGTGGTTTCAACCAAGATGATGGGTATGCCAATCAAAGTGAAGAAGTTCAGTATGTGAACAACTACCAAGGACAACGAGGCAATGCTCCAAATCAATAACAACAGTGGAGATCCCAAGGAAATTGGGGGAATCAAAACCAACAAGGAAATAGCAACTGGGGAACAACAATCAGAATTGGGGCAACCAAAACAATCAGGGCAGCTGGAGTGGAAATAACAATAGCAATTGGGGAGGAAACAACAACCAAGGGGGTTGGAATAATGGTAATCAAGGGAATCGGGGGCCGGGCTTTCAAAGGCCTCCGATGTATCAACAACCAAACAACCCGCATCCATTTCAGTCTCAAGGTCCTAGCTCATTAAATAATGAGATGGGGAGGATTGAGTTGATGTTTGAGCAAATGATGAAGAAAAACGTGGACTCGATGCTCAGTTGGCGTCCCATAATACTTCTATCCGAAACTTGGAGGTTCAACTTGGCCAGATTTCGCAATCTTTGAACACTCTCCCTAAAAGGTTACTACCTAGTGACACAGTAGTAAACCCGAAGGATGGGAAAAACACCGGCCATGCAATGGTAGTGACCACAAGGAGCGGTAGAGGTGGTAAAGCAAGTACCCCCAAGCAAAAGGAAGTTATGAGTGATGAGGTTGAAGCGCAAGATGATGATGTCCCAATAGTTGATGAGCAAGTGAGTGAAGAAAATTAAATGCTGAGGTGAGAATTGATATTCATGACAATAAGGTGGAGATTCAAAATGACGTGAACCCGTCTAGGAAACACGTGATAAACATATCGGAAATGGTAGTGCCCAAGGCCAAGGCTCCTTTGCCAAGGCCTCCTTCACCTTACCCTCAAAGACTTGCAAAGCAAAAGAATTAAAACCAATTCAAGAAGTTTATTGAGATGATGAAAAGCTTGTCGATCAATGTACCCTTGGTGGAAGCTCTTAAGCAAATGCCGGGATATGCCAAGTTTATGAAAAACTTGGTGACTAAAAAGAGATCTATGGATTGTGAGACCATCAAAATGACTCATCAAGTAAGTTCCATTGTGCACTCGATGGCTCCAAAGCTTGAAGATCCCGGCGCATTTACCATTCCATGTACCATTGGGAGTGCGGATTTTGCCAAGGCCATGTGTGATTTGGGAGCAAATATAAATTTGATGCCTTACTCCCTGTTGAAAACTTTGGGTATTGGTCAACCGAGAGCTACTTCAATGAGATTGCAAATGGTGGATCGAACAATAAAGAGGTCGCTTGGAATTATTGATGATGTTCTTGTCTAGGTTGACAAGTTTATTTTGCTTGTGGATTTTGTGATTCTAGACTGCGAAGTCGACTATGAGGTGCCTATAATATTGGGAAGGACTTTCCTAGCAACAGGGAAGGCATTGGTTGAGGTGGAAGCAGGGGAGCTCACCTTCCGGGTGGGTGACAAAAAAGTTGTCTTCCACGTGTGCAAATCAATGAGGTAGTCGAATAGTACTGAGGTTTGTTCTTTTGTGGATCTGGTGACGGAGATGATAGTTGATGACACGAGTGCCATGATCAATGTGGAGGATCCTTTGGAAGCGGTATTGTTGAACCATGATGTGACTAATGATGACGGCTTGCTAGAGTATGTCAATGCCTTGCAAGGAATGGGTTCTTACTCCTATGAGCCCCGTAAAATTTCCTTAGATCTTGAGAACAGAAAGACTCCACCAACAAAGCCCTCAATCAAGGAACCTCGCGTATTGGATTTGAAGCCTTTGCCTCTGCACCTCAGATATGAAATCTTGGGCCCTTGTTCAACTTTACCTGTTATTCTTTCTCTGTGCCTTACTAACGTGCAGGTAGATGCCACCTTTGAGTTGCTTCAAAGACAGAAGAAGGCAATTGGATGGACTCTAGCTTATATTCGGGGAATAAGCCTTGCCTTTTGCATGCACAAGATTATACTAGAGGATGATGCCAAACCCTTCGTGGAATATCAAAAGAGGTTAAATGAGGCTATGCAAGAGGTTGTCAAGAAGGAAGTGATCAAGTGGCTAGATACAGGGGTTGTGTACCCCATGTCGGATAGTTCTTAGACTTCACCGGTTAAATGTGTGCCGAAAAATGGGGGTATAACTGTGGTCACAAATGAGCAAAATGAGTTGATCTCCACTAGGACTGTCACCGGATAGAGGGTATGCGTGGACTACCGAAAGCTGAATAAAGTGACCCGCAAAGATTATTTTCCATTTCCCTTTCTTGACCAAATATTAGATAGACTTGTCGGGCGTGCCTACTACTGCTTTTTGGATGGGTACTCAGGTTACAACCAGATTTTGATTGCACCAGAGGACCAAGATAAAACCACCTTCACATGCCCGTATAAGACCTTTGCATTTTTACGGATGCCATTTGGTTTGTGGAATGCACCGGCTACCTTCCAGCGGTGTATGACGGATATCTTTACGGACATGGTAGAGAACTTCTTGAAAGTGTTCATGGATGATTTTAGTGTTATGGGTGATTCCTTCGAAGAATTCTTGAAGAATCTTGACAAGGTGCTAGCCCGATGTGAAGAGACAAATCTTATGCGTAACTGGGAAAAATGTCACTTTATGGTCGAGGAGGGCATTTTCCTCGGCCATATGATCTCAAAGAACGGTATTGAAGTGGAAAAAGCGAAGATCGAAGTGATTTCAAAACTCCCTCCTCCTACTTCTTTCAAAGGAGTGAGGAGCTTTCTTGGGCATGCGGGGTTCTACCGAAGGTTCATCAAGGACTTTTCAAAGGCAGTGAGTGCCTTGTGCAAATTGTTGGAAAAGGATGCAAAGTTTGTGTTTAATGAAGAATGCATGAAAGCTTTTGAATTCTCAAGTACAAAGTGACGACCACTCCCGTTATTACTTCACCCAATTGGAGCTTAACCTTTGAGCTTATGTGCGATGCAAATGATGTTGCGGTAGGAGCAGTTGTCACACCTCCTTTTTACACACCCGAAGGTGGCACAAGGGAGTTTTTCCAATTTAAGTGACATTATCCGAAATGGGATTATTTATTTATTTTTATTCAGAGTCGCCACTTGGAATAGTTTATTTTCTGGTGTCCCAAGTCACCGGTTTATTTTAAAATCCCAAATCAAGAAAAATTCGACTTTCCTTTTGAAGTCTGCGAACCAGAATTTCTGAATAAGGAATTCTGTTAACCCAAGGGAAGGTGCTAGGCACCCCCGGATTCCGTGGTTATACCACGGTCGCTTAAACTATCATAATTGGCCTATTCGAAATGGGATTATTTATTTATTATTATTCAGAGTCGCCACTTGGAATAGTTTATTTTTTGGTGTCCCAAGTCACCGGTTTATTTTAAAATCCCAAATCGAGGAAAATTCGACTTTCCTTTTGAAGTCGGCGAACCAGAATTTTTGAATAAGGAATTATGTTAACCCGAGGGAAGGTGTTAGGCACTTCCGGATTCCGTGGTTATAGCACGGTCGCTTAAACTATCATAATTGGCCTATTATTTAACTTTACTACATGTTTTAACCTATGGTGTAATTTTAACATTATAACCACTTTTATTTAATTATTTTTTAGGAAAGATTCAACGTCATCTAAAATACGTCTTGAACCACGTCACATAAATGCACCCGCGGTCCACAACATATTTTATCTAATGTTGTTGAGATTTGAATTTTGGTCACATAAATGCACACCCGAATTTAAAAAAATTAATTTAAATAGCGCGCCTAAAGCAACTATGCACTTTTGTAAGTTGTTTGTTTTCCTACGATCTACGGTATGTAGAGGTCATTTACTGACTCTAAATTTTGACAATCAAAACAAAGTGATCTAAAACTTTGGATGCATCGTGTCCTCATTCTGTATTAGATTAGATAGATCTACCTTTATTCATTCATATTTGAGATAAACATCTTGCAAAAGGGTAAAATATGGAGAGAGAATCTATTATTATAAAGGGAATTTTCTATGACATCCCATAAAGGAAAAGATCAGAATCAATCTAGAATGGAAGTAGTATTTTGAGTATGAATCAAGACCTTTGACATTTCCACATCTTCCTTGGCAAGAATTTAACAGTAATGCATTTTTAAACTAGACACTTGGTACAAAGCAGATCTATAACCGAAGAGCACTTTTTTGAATTTCAAAAGCTGCAAATCAACTTTAAATCCAATAAACTTATTTTAATCAAACACACAATCGGCAGCTATATCATATTTTTGCGAATTGATTTGCAGTAAAATTCCATATGCTTATAGGACATGTAATTCACGACATCATGACAGCATTTTCAACTTCACAAAAATAACAAATAATTATAATCATGTCATTTATTTAGTGAATCAAATCTATTAAAACTAAGACATATTATACCCAGCAAGTGAGCAAATTCAAGAAACTTTATAGCAGGGGAATGTCAAAACAGCAACTCATTCTAAAATCAGGGTAAGTACCTCAACAACTGGAAATAAATTTAGAGGAGCCAAACAAATGCCGGAAGATAGAAAATCGGAGTCAGCAACTTATCACGGTAGAAGCAGCAACATCACAGCTTACTCAAGAGCCCAGTCATTTGGAAACCAGAAGGATCCTGGGCTTCTTATCTTTACCAGGCGTGTTAGCATTTGATACAATAGTTGCTGTAGCAGAACGAATCTAGATGCTAAGGCCAATAATCGGATCAAGAAAGAAATGGAGCAACTAATTTGGGATGGCAGAATACATAACCGGGCCCTTAAACTTGACTTTTTTTGTCAATTGAACACTTAAACATAGAGTTATTCCTATTATGCCCTTCAACTAAACTATATTTGTGTTAATTAGATACTTTGTAGTGACATAATTGAGTACGTGAGAAAAGACGTGTGAACATGAGAAAAATGTTGTGATTATTATTTTATAATTATTATATTCTAACATATTACTCCACTTAAAGCTAATTTTTACCCCACATTCTATTTCTCTTCTTCTTCCCGTGAACCCATCATTTTTTCTCTTAATTTTTTTTAAAAGAAAGTATAGTGTACATGGATTTGACTATTCTCATTTGGCATGATTGTTCTCTTTACACGCTATTGGAATAAAACTTTACAAACTAAAATACACAAGTGGTTGATAGAAGTTGCATTTTGACATTAACAATTTTTAACAAAAATAGTACTTCAACAAAAGGGCAAAGTTGTCAAATACACAAATGCAGCTATTTCATAAGCAAAGAAGAAAGCCTTAAAAGCTATCAAATACACAAGTGCAGCTAATTACATATTCAACATTAATTTTTATAAAAAAATTTCTCAAATGGTCTATAAAGTGTCTAATTGGCACATATATGGTTTAGTTGAGGGTCTGATAGGAACAACTCTATGTTTAAGTGTTCAAGTAAAAAAAAAAGGTCGAGTTTAAGGGTCCAGTTATGTATTTCCATTTGGGATCTATGTTAGGAGATGGAAAATATAGCTCCATACGGGAGGTTCTCACGGGAGTTCGTGGTAGCGCAATTTTCTCTCTATTTATCCAGGGTGAGGATCCTTCATCTTCTGATGTTGTGTGTATTTAAGGTATAAAGAGGGAAAAAAACACTTAATGGGTCAATGATCTGGGCCTTTAAAATGGACTAGAGATTCAAATCAAATGGGCTGCTCAAGCTGGCCCAGTCCGATTTTGAGCTTCAAAATGGCCCCTTTGCCTTTCTTTGTTTTTTTTTAAATTAAAAATCCTACAAAAATCCTAAATTATCTAAAATGTAAAATTAAACTAATTACTTAATTACAAAAATTATAAAAGTTACTTAATCCTAAATCAAAATAGAAAAATCAATAATCTAAAAATAGAAAAGGAATTTTTTATAATTTTTATTTTTAATAAAGAAAATAATTAATTAATTAATTAATCCTAAAAATAAAAAAACAAACCTAAATGCAATGCATGGTATTTTTTGGCATTTTAATGATTTTTAATAAAATTAAACATGCATAGAAATATAAACAATTAATAAAATTCTACAAAAATTCCTAAAAATAGCAAATAATTAGGAAAAAATCTATTTTCTTGGTATTTTATAGGAGTAGGCAAAAATCACGTGCTCACAGCGGTCTTGGGGCAAAGGATGAACAAGATGTTTCACGCGGTGTATTATGCAAGCAAAAATATGAATGATGTCCAGGTTAATTATACGGTGACGAAAAAAGAGTTGCTAGCCATAGTGTTCGTCATGGAAAAGTTTAGGCCTTAGATCATGGGTGCCAAGGTGATTGTTCATACTGATCATGCGGCGCTCCGTTACTTGATGACAAAGAAGGATTCTAAGGCTCCGTTGATGAGATGGGTTCTGTTGCTTCAAGAGTTTGACCTTGAGATTGTTGATCGGAAAGGGTGTGAAAACCAAGTGGCGGACCACTTGCCGCGCTTGGAGGAGGAGGGGAGGCCCCATAATGGCCTCAAAATTAATGAAGCATTTCCGGATGAGCAACTCCTCTCCGTATCTGTGAATAGTATGCCTTGGTTCGCCGATGTTGCCAACTTTCTTGTGACCGGCTTTGTCCCATATGAGCTCTCTTCTAACCAAAGGAAAATGCTTAAACGGGATAGCTTGGATTACTATTGGGACGAGCCTTATCTTTTCAAGATCTATAATGATGGTGTGATCCGGAGATGTGTTTCGGAAGAGGAGCAAATGAGTATTCTTGATGCTTGCCATTCCTTGCCTTACGGTGGTCGTCATAGTGGGGCAAGAACTGTTTTAAAGGTGCTCAGCTATGGTTTTTATTGGCCTACATTGTATAAAGATGCTAGTGAGCTTGTGAAGAGATGTGATGAGTGTTAGAGAGCTGGTGGAATTTCCAAGAAGGATGAAATGCCTCTCACCACTATTCTTGAGGTTGACATATTTGACGTGTGTGGCATTGACTTCATGGGACCTTTTGTGAGTTCATATGGCAACACATACATTTTGTTTGTCATTGATTATGTTTCCAAGTGGGTTGAGGTCGTGGCTTTGCCCAACAACGAAGTCAGGAGTGTGGTGGCTTTTCTCAAGAAGAATATCTTCACACGGTTTTGCACTCCTCAGGCAATCATCAGTGATGGGGGTTCTCACTTCTGCAACAGGGCATTTGACACGTTGCTTGAAAAGTATGGTGTCAATCACAAGGTATCAACCCCTTACCATCCTCAGGCTAGTGGAAAGTTGAGGTCTCCAACAGGGAGATAAAGAGCATATTGTCAAAAACTATCAATGCAAATAGGACTGACTAGTCAAAGAAACTAGATGATGCTTTATGGACTTAGAGGACTGGTAACAAGACTCCAATTGGTATGTCTCTGTACCGATTGGTATTTGGGGAAGCATGCCATTTTCCGTTTAAGTTAGAGCATAAGGTCATATGAGTATTGAAGAAGTTAAAGAAGTTAAATCTTTAGTGGGATGTTGTAGCAAATCAGCGGGTAGAGCAACTCGATGAGCTTGATGAGTTTAGCTTTCATGCCTATTCCATCTCATCCTTGTATAAGGATAAGATGAAGTACTTACATGAAAAATATGCCCGGAGAAAGGAATTCAAGAAAGGTGACTTGGTTCTCTTATTTAACTCTCGGTTACGACTATTTCCAGGAAAGCTCAAGTCAAAATAGAGTGGTCATTTTGAAGTGGTACATGTGACTCCATTTGGTGCTACTGATTTGAAGAATAAAAATGGTGAAGTTTTCAGAGTTAATGGGCACCGAGTCAAATACTATCTGGAAAAATTTGATGATAGCCACGTGGTGGCCTTGATCAATTTCAAATGATGATGGTAACATACGTCGTGCTGCGACATTAAATCAAGCACTTCTTGGGAGGCATGTTTTTCATTTTCTTCTTTTTCATTTTCTTCTTCATGTATGATTTGTTTTGGACTAACTGGTTGTCAGATTTGTGTGCGAAGTTTTGATGCAGTGCAGGACTAACACTGGAAAAATTTGGCTAAGTATGTAATTGGACCACTGATCGCGTTGCGCTCAGCGGAAGCTTTTCGCAGGGGCGTGATTTGGCAGCGGACGTGGACTTGGAAAGTCCAAAATGTGATCTCTCTGAAGTTTGAACCACGTCCACGGTGGCTTTTTTGCGGTCAGCGGACCTTGTTTCGCGGACACGTCCACTTTTCCACTCTCAGCAGTAGTGGTGAACTTGCAACTCTTCAAAACAGCCAAAAGTGCAGACCGCGGTGGAATTCCGCGGCCGCACTAAGTAGGTCGGTGTGGCCCTCAGTGTTTTATTATAAATAGGAGGGCCCTCCTCCTTTTACCCTTTCCGCACTTTTTACTCTCACCTAAAATAGCCCATTATTCATCTCATATAATCTGAGCCCTAATCTGCATAACACTAATCAGAAGTTCATTTCCAATACTCATCAAACAACTAGTACGCACAAATCATCACATTATTTTTAAATTTGTTCTCTTCTTTTCTTTTAGTTTTAACTTCTTCTTTTTAACTAGGATTTGAGTAATCCCCATAATCTAGGCATTGATGTTAAAAATTCATATGGGTATCTGTTATGTATGCCTAATAGGGGGTAGGGTTGTCAATTTTTGCACCTATTTGCCTAATTTGTATTCTAGTAAATAACCCCTCAGTGCCCGTTCTTTTTGAATTCCGCGGTCGTGGCTGAAATTTCGTGGTCAGCGTTCATAAGGTGTTGGTTTGTTTTCTGCGGTCAGCGGTAGAAATTCAGCAGTCAACAGCCTATTTTTTGCGGCCGCTATTCTTTTTTCGCAGACCGCGGATTTGAAGTTCAGAGGATTGCAAATTTGGCTCCGCAGACAGCGTTAT
Organism: Nicotiana glauca; assembly: GCA_026770625.1. Lineage (NCBI taxonomy): Eukaryota > Viridiplantae > Streptophyta > Magnoliopsida > Solanales > Solanaceae > Nicotiana > Nicotiana glauca. Next base: position 67,838 of record MU786254.1, read on the forward strand.
AACTTTTGCTGTCACGCCTATAATTTCGCTCTCAGTGATAGTCCAACTTCAGAGACTGGGTAGTCTGAATCCTAGTCTTCCACGGTCGTGCCCCTTTTTTCCGCTATCAGCGGACCTGTGCTGTTAGAAACACTGCCAATTTTTCATCTTCCTTCCTTTAATAATTCCTTTAACAACAATACTAATGAGCTTTCACTGATTGTGTATGCAGACAATGTTTAATTCTAGAGGCGGGAGTAATAAACAAAAAGGGAGAGCAGAGTCCTCCTGAAGAAGGGGACGAGGAAGGATCAAGTTACCCGTAGCAGTACAACAATCCATTGGGAAGATGCGAAAGGCCATAAAAGTTACGGATAGAGTAGCTGACCACTCGGACACAAGTGAGTGCATCCCTTGCCGAGAAGTTTCGGAAGGTAATTCTGTACCTACTCATGTCCCAAATTTCTCGGAGAGGTACCGATTGGTGGATGTACCCACCTCCTTTACTGAGTCATCTGATGACTCAAAGGGAGGTAGTGAGGCATCGGGATCATGTTCCTCACATGCTGCAACTCCGGCCTCACCAGTAGCTTCTGCTTCTGTTGATACTGATGTTGATACAGAGATACCGGATCATAGGAGAGGGGGTGAAACCCAGGTAGGGAGGGTTGGAGAGAACAAGGAACCCCGTGGTATGGCAAGAATGTTCCGTGAGTGAGAAAGCCTATCACAAGTTTTGGGAGTGGTGGCCTCAAAGGTATCTCACCATCGAGAGGCAATTCATAGTAAGGGATCTTCTACCCCACAACCCCAATGTGAAGAGGCAATTTGATGAAAGAGTGGGGTGGAAATTCTTCACAAGCAAGCTGCCGGAGGCCAATGAACATTTAGTCAAAGAGTTCTATGCCAATGTAGCCCACATCATAAAGGGCACCTATTTGACCAAGGTGCGGAACCGAAAGATCAGATTTGATGGCAAGATGCTAAATGACTATGCCGGGTTCAATGACGAGGATGAGTCCTTGTATCTAGAGAATGTGGCTATGGATGAGTTAGCCCGCCATTGGCTTGCATCGATGATTGCTCTTCCGGGAACTACTCCAGCTTGGCTGACACCTGGGGCCCCACCTACAGGAACACTTTGAGCTTCGAGGCGAAGGGGTAGGAAACTTTTGTGTGTAGCCGATTAGACCCTACTACGTATGATAGTGATATGCCGGTCTCCCGGGCTATTATTGTGGGGGCTATCATGGCGGGGTACCCGATCAACGTCGAGAATATTATGGCCAAGGTGATTACCATAGTGGTTAACAAGAATGAGAGCTCATATCCTTTCCCAAACTTCTTTACCATGTACCTGGAGCATCAGGAAGTAGAAGGAAGGGATTTTGACACCAAAGTGAAACCAAAGAGGCCATTTTCATGGTATAGCCTTCAGGATTCGGACAACCCCAAGTCCAAGGGCAAAGCCACCACTTCCATTGGCCAGTCTGAAGAGCCAGTGGTAGTGGCTACTGGTTCTGAGCCTTCCACTGCCATGCCACATCCTTCCATAGGACCATCTTCCTCTATTCTGACTTCAGTGCCTTCTTCATCAGCATACCCTTTGACTGCACTGCAGGTTAACCAGACTCTTTCCAGCATCAACAACTGGATGCAGGCAGCTATATCTAAGTTGTCTGTCATATCTAGCACAGTGGCAGCTCATTCAATTCCAGCTCACCCAGTTCCAGCTCAGCCTTAGGTGCCTGCTTCAGTAGAGGAGTCTCTAAGGGAGCTTCTGGACAAACAGAAGAAGCTCCTGGACAACCAAAATCTTATCACGGATGCTTAGGAGGCACAAGGAAAAGCAATCAAGGACTTGGGCAAAAAACAAAGAAGATGAAGAAGACTATAGCCTCAAAGGAGTCATTAAAGCTGCTAAGGAAGGAGATTGAGATGATTAGATCAGCTGGAGACATCCTACTGGACCTACTCTTGGAGGAGCCAGTTCCAGCAGATCAGGCAGCACATGCACCAGAGCAGAAGGCTGACAGAGAGCCCATGAGGAGATGAGTTATCCCCCAAACTGAGGATTTGAATATTGAGCTGGAGGACCCCGGGGAGGTGACTCAGGCCAGCCACAGGAGCCAGTGATCCCATGCAGACAGAGGCATCATAGGGAGTTTTTCTTTACTCTCTACCCTTCCCCTATTCTATTTTTGCTGATAACATTGAGGACAATGCTACTTTTTATTTGGGGGGTGGCCTATTTTGATGATGATTTGGATATAAGGCTGTATGGTGGGCTGGGCCGGGACCAGGACCGGACCGGGCCCGCGGTCTAAATGGTCTAAACGGGCCTGGCGGGCCGGTCCTAGCGGTCCTGGGCCCAGTGGTCCTAAAAGCCCGCGACGGTCCGGGC
>MU786257.1:3637-14415 GCA_026770625.1 Nicotiana glauca
GAACTTAGGCTATATTTGTTTTGGGCTTGATTAAAGCCCAGTGCGGTATCCTGGCTTATTGCCACTGAATTAGTTAATTCCAGATTGGGCCTGAGTTTTGGATCGCATGTTAAAATATCCAGATCCAATGGCCTGAATCAGTCCAATTACTGGACCAAATGGATAAACCCAATGGCTTAACAGAACAATTTATTCATCTATTTTTTTTTACACAATCGAATCAATATTCAGAGTAATATATGATTGAACTATCCCTGTTGAATTACTATTTTTATTCAATTGAACACATGAAGGCTAAACTACATAAAATATACTCAGATTGAATTACAAATTTCATTCATACTTAAAATCTTATTTTTATATCCATGATTAGAACTTAATACGATTTTATAGTTGAATTAGTCTAAGTACATCACAGCTATTAACAGCATTCGAATCCTAACAAAAGCATGCTTTCAAAATTTAAAACTAGCTAATACAAAATTAAAACTAACAAATACATTTTTTTAAAAAAAAATTTCGTTACATTCTAATAGTTCATAAATGCCGAAGATCCAGAAAATTTAACTAGAACCAATTTTTAACATTGCTTCCAATTTACTGATCTCTAATCTAATATAGTTGTCCTAATACTAACATATCTCAAATGTAATTATTTCTACATTAATTAAACTAAACTACTGTAATATCCAACAGTTTGAGTCCATACAGTCCAGTTGTACAAATTAATGACTCTTAATGAATACAAATATACTTAACTAATTATATATTGATAGAAATAGAAATAACAGTATACTAATAGAATCAGTCAAATAGCTTCATTTCTTCAAACTTGTGATTACATTCTCAAAGATTAGGAGTGTACCTGGACAAATGCGAAACAAACTCAATGAGTTCTAAGGTGAAATAGAAGAAGAAGATCAGCAATGACAGGACTTCAAGCAATAACCAGCAAATCCACAACAATAACACAGCAACAGACTTGATACCAAAATTTAAACCCAACAGCTTCAACAATAGATTAAGAATAGTAGATGAAAACACCAGAACTCAAGAGATTTCCACTCGAATTGAAACTAAAACCAATAGAACAGTAATAGTGCACAATTTCTGAGTATTTTTAAGCTTATAAACTTCTGAACCTCTATCTCCCACTTCGAAAAACCTCAAATTCCGAACTTCCAAAAAAAACTCTCTTGAATGTGGCTTAATGAGGCCTATTTATAGAACAAAATGGGAGGGAATTTTGAAATTCATATTCTGATTTTCCACCCCTTATCTTATGAATTATTTTCAGATTAATACACCTAGTTTAATCAGAAATGCACTAGAACCCCTGCTAGAAGGTTCTAGTGGCATCTATACTATTCTAATACCCTTAATTGTCCATATTGCCCTCACTTGCTTTCAGTTTCTACCTATTTACCCTTTCATTGTTCCCAGAATACCCTTTATCCCTCAGTTATTTACCCACGAACCAGGCAGTATTGCCTTTTATACCCTTAACCCCTTAGTTTATTTACAGTATACCACTTATTCTTTCCCCCTTAGCCCTGTATTTCCATTTATTTACCCATTTAACCCCCTTTATTCAATCAGAAACTTAAAAAGTCAAAGTCAAAATCGAATTGCAAAAATAGCCAACAATAGACGGCTTTACAGATATAGTCAAATTAGGTCTAAGCACTCAATTAACGAGATTCAAGGGGAACAAATCAGTCATAGGTAGAATCTAATCAACAGAATACTCAATCACTAATTTCGAATTTATCAAATAAGAGCCCTAAAATCTAAATATGGCTATGAACGACAATACATGCGATTTTTGACTAAGAACTTTAACAGAAAGGAAAACTATAGCCATGTGATTCCAAAGTAGAAAAGATCAGAAAACTACACGGTTACAGGCATGCTTTTCGCAACTAAGCACAATCAGAAGGCAACTAAGCATGTAATAGAACTCATAGAATAATCAGGGAGGCAAAGAAACAGAAAAAATAGAAAAGATCAGGAAGGAGACGTGCAAGTAGAAAAATCAGGATTAGGGTACTTAGCTTTTGGTTCGTTTTTTTTTTTTTTTTCTTTCTTTCTTTCTTCTGTTTTCTTTTTCTTCATTTTCTTTTCTTTTTCTTGATTTTACAGAACATCGGAAGTTCAAGAGTCTCTTTTCTTGGATTTTTGATCTTCGAGCAGACTCATCGAGTCTTTTGTGAAAAGACTCTTAGGAATAGAGGTATGGGTTTAACAGGGTGGTTTTTGGACTAGGGGTGTTCGTTGGAGTGAGGTTCCGGCGACACACTTTTCAATATTCGAGAAGTTTGGGGCTTATTCGAGGAAAACTACCTAGTGGGGGTTGAAGAGGATGAGGAGGCGGTCATATGGTGTTAACGTCAGACTCTGATTCATAAGTGGTGGTCGCCGGAGTAGGGTTCCGGCGACACCTTTTGGGTTATTCGAAGACTTCTAAGGGTTTTCGAGGGAAACCAACGGGATAGGGTAAAAGAGGGGACAGAGGAGGTCATGGGGTGTTCGTGGTGGTTCAATCAGAAATGGTAACGTTCCCCGCCGGTAGGTTTCCGGCGGGTGATGGAGAGGACCCTAGGGCGGCTAGGGTTTTATATTTAGAGACGAATGGTGTAATATGAAATGAGAGTAACGTTTTGGTATATTTAAATTGCTTTAAGGATCTGAGACCGTTGGATCAGATGAACCAACGGCTCAGATTCAAATATCCCCTATACGACATCGTTCTATTTAAGGGGTCAATTAATTGTGGTCATTGGATTAATTAAATCAACGGCTTAGATTGAATTTGACGAAACGGCGTCGTTTCATTTATTAACGGAATCAGGCTTAGCCGTTGGATTAGTTGTCATCAATGGCCTGGATTGATTGGACCAAAAATGGTGTCGTTTGGGTTTTATCCGGGGCCGGCCGGGTGGACTGGACTGGGTGTTGTTTTGGGCTCCAATTTTGTATTAGCCCAACATTTTTGTGTATTTTTATATTGCATTTTTCTTATTGTATTTTATATTGTATTTTTGTATTTCAATATTTCCATTTTGTATTTTCTATTTTCTCTATTTTGTATTCATTTTGATTTTATTAAAATTGTTAAACCAACTACTTCTATTTCATGGCAATTTTCAATTGAAACATAAAAATGGTATTTTAAATTGTTAATAAAAATACATTAATACCTACTACATCTAAAATAAATTTCCTAAATACGAATGCATATTTTTTGTATTTTTATATTTGATGCACAAATGACATGTAAACAAAATTCACACAAATTGTAAAAATAAAGAAAAATTATTTATTTTAATTTTATGGGAATAACTCATATGTAGGGTAAAAATCATGTGCTCACAAGTAGAAGACTGTGAAAATCTGCTGGTGCGTTTTCAACTGAGGAACTGGAGAACGACATAGATTTGTTGTGTTTACGCTTCAAGAGGTAATCCTAAAATCTCCATACGTGCTAGTTGTTTAGATTACACGTGAATAAGATTCTGTTATTGCTTCCGATGTGGTATATATTCCATCAGGTAATATAATTTGAAATTTGGTATACGAATGAAAATCTTCCAAAACATATCGAGGCAAAAAATATATAGAATGGCACTGGGAGCAAGTAGTGAGGCATTTGAAATCTCCTAAATTCACCTATGCTTAGATTAGAAGATTCATGTAGCTGACTCAATTATTATCGTTAATGTAATCCTACTTTCTTTTATTTAAATAATTCAGATACTTTTGCATACTTAAAAAACAAATTACCAATGAAAATATAACCATAAGTAAAGGACATTTAAGTAAGGGGAATGCTTTAAGGATACTAGTTTCTTCGCACGTATATTGCACGTGTATGCCAAGTCATACAATACATAATTTTGTAAAATAATGCTCCTATCATTAAAATAAAGTATTGAGTAAATAATTATACATGAAAGAATGGATTAAAAAAACTATACATGAAATGATAAAGTACAAGTTTCTATGAATGACCAATATAGACTGTCGTGCAGTCTCTTGTTTGTTGCGGTCAAGATAATAGGATGTCGACAGAACCCACAAAGATGAACAATTAAAGTTTTATTAAATATATGTGTAATTTCTACATGTATGACATCGTTGTTAAATCCTCCTGAAATTATCATTGTACCATTGAATAAGACATTTGAAGGGTTCAAATTTTCAGTTAGCATAATGGGTGCATTTTCTTTTAAAACTAACATGTAAGAAAACATAATTATATCTAATTTCTTGTTGCATTTGTAGACACAAGTATATATATATATACCAATATATGGCTGGTGATCATTATTGTTAAAGTATTTAAACATTTTTCTTGGTAGTAATATTTTGTACAATCTTCTTTTTTTACTTGCTAAGATAGCCCTTTGTTTATGAGTCGTATTAAGCATTCCTCTATCCTACTACCACAATTTGTGTTTAACAATCATTTATTTAAGAAGAGATACCAAATTGTCTTTTACTGTTTCCTCTTTCCTTGTCACCAATGCGAAGTAAGAAGCACTTGAAATTTTGATCTACTCTTACTCTCATAATGGTTTTGAGCTGAATCTTTTAAATTAACGGCCACAAATCTGATTCCAAATTCTTGTAGATTTTGGAAAAACCGATAGTAATTGACAAAAGTATCATTCAAAGACCATTACCTTTCCACCAAAACTAAATGCTCATTGAAGTATATTATATCTCAAAAATTTCTGTCAACTACTTCAATCGTGTGACGCTTGGCCATGTGTGCTTCCTCTCATACTATTAACGAAAAAGGCCTAAAAATACCACTCAACTTTCAAAAATGGTCTATCCATATCATCCATTAAAAAATTACTATTTCCATGCCACTGTCGTTGCATATTTGGCCCATCCATGTAATTATTTGACTAACGGCTCAAAAAAAAATTTAATTTTTATAACACTCATATTTCCACGTGTCCTGTCGTCATTGATCTGAATTAACCCATGCCCCACTTAATTTTAACCTTGGTTAGGTCGATTTACCCAAACTCCACCCGGTTAAAACTTACCCAAATAATTAACTCAACCCAAACCAAAGCTAACCCTTTCAAATCCCATCTCTCCGGTCATCTTCCCCATATCAAAAATTGGAATTTTGGTATAAGTTAAAAAAAACGACAACGGAGCATTAATGCTATCTTGCTTGATTACCCTTGTTCCTTATGAGATGTGGTATTCAGCTGGGTCGGATAAAAAGAAGGACATGGTTAGTCAGATGCAACTCATTACATATATTTCCACGCAATCATGTGAAAAATGAAAGAGCCAATTAATCACCTGGATATAGAAAGCGCATAACAATGAGTCATGTTTATAAAAAGGGGGGAAAAGTTAATTGTTTAAGAGATGGAGTCTGGAAGGTGAAATATGTTGATTCTTGATTATTATCCTATGTTTGTAAATAATAATCGGATGCTTTGTTTGTAATTAAAAACAATGCAGAATAAGGGAGGAGAACTCAGAAGTCGAATGGAAATTCTGAGAGGAAAGAATGCAAAGTATAGCCAACATTGAGTTTTATCTAAAGAGGAGAGCTTTCAAGTTTTTTTCGTATTTTTCTCTCCAACTACTGCTCATATTTATAGCAGTCAGTTGAGAGACCTGTCACCCTCCATGGTGGAGGATGCACTTGCTTGGTGGGAAGAGCACTTGGCCATGGTGGGAGGAGCCGGCTGCTATTGCAAAAGGTGGTACAATACACGGATTGGAACATATCCGTTACAAATGCGGATAATCTTACGTTAATATTTACTATTAACAAATAAATTTGGTCCAAAAAATTAATCAATCGATCGATCATTTGACCAAATCCGAAGCCGAATCCTAATCTGTAGCCGAAGCCGAGCCGAGCGAGCAAGCGACGATGGCGGTGCGAGGCTTGCCCTCTTCTTAACTCTTTAAAAGCTACATGAAGTGCATTTGTATATAAACCTACCAAAATTCTTGTCATCTACCAATGAGGGACAATGTCTCATTAAAAAGATAGGGAAACTTAAAAGTTTACTCAAAAAAATTATTTTCCCTCCATTTCCCATTCACCCTCTTTTTAAGACTTTTCCATCTTAAAATCCTCAACAATCCCCCACATGAATGGAGAATGGCTATATCACGGAAGTATGCATGAAAAACTTGTGTGATTTGCAAGAAAAGATTAATTACATCTGGATAAGTAGGTTTCTCTTTGAACTTTCCGTAGTGAAATTATGTCGGATATACTCGGTCGATCGGTAGATATGACATCTTTGAACCGTCGAACTTTAGTGTATACCTAGACAACCATAAGTCACATAATCAATCTTTAACCGTCTTTGGTTCTCATTGTTGTGTTTGTTTCAGCCATGAACACCGCCTGGTTTCATAAGTGCGTAGAGAATTGGCCTTGTAAAATTCTCCTTGAAGCGGCTAACACTTCACACTTACATAGGTGATTCCTAAACTTGTCATCCTGTAGATACACAATTTGATATACCACGTATCAAATTTAGAAATCATTAAAAAACCTTAATGCTTTATCCTTGGTACTGAACATTGTCTCATCACGAGAATGGACCAAAAATTTTGTTGACAATGTTGAACCGTCATTAATGACTTTATTTGATCTCCTTGAACCTAGATCTTGGGATCTCCAGTCTTCTAGGTAGAGTTACCGCCACAATGACTTATTCTCGGCCATAGTCTCATTCCCCTCGATGATTTTTCAACTACCTCTCTAGTTAGGCCTTTTGTAAGTGGATCCGACACATTATCACTTGATTTTACATAGTCAATCGTGATAATTCCTCTAGAGAGTAATTGCCTAACGGTTTTATGTCTTCATCGTATATGACGAGATTTACCGTTATACATAACGCTCCCATCCCTTCCAATTGTCGCTTGGCTATCGCAATGTATGCATATTGGTGGCAACGGTTTGGGCCAAAATGAAATGTCTTCCAAGAAATTTTGGAGCCATTCAGCTTCTTCACCGCTTTATCTAAGGCTATGAACTCAAACTCCATTGTAGAGCGAGCAATACAAGTTTGTTTGGACGACTTCCAAGATACCGCTCCTCCACCAATAGTTAATACATATCCACTTGTGGACTTCAAATCAGTTTAAACGGTGATCCAATTTGCATCACAATATCCTTCAATCACCGCAGGATATTTTCTTTAGTGCAAATCAAAGTTTTGGGTATGTTCTAAATATCTCAAAACTCGTTTCATTGCCATCCAATGAGATTGACCTACATTGCTTGTGTATCGACTCAGTTTACTTATAGCATAAGCTATATCTAGTCGTGTACAATTCGTGATGTACATTAAGCATCCCAGCACACGAGCATAATCCAATTGTGATATGCTTTGGCCTTTGTTCTTTGTTAATGCAAGATTCACGTCAATTGGAGTCTTTGCAACTTTAAAGCCCAAGTGCTTGAACTTTTCAAGTACTGTCTTTATATAATGAGATTGTGACAATGCCAGACCTTGAGGAGTCTTTTAGATCTTAATCCCCAGAATTAAATCTGCAACTCTCACGTCCTTCATATCAAACTTGCTAGTTAGCATACGCTTAGTTGCATTTATGTTTGCAATGTCATTACTCATTATCAGCATATCATCCACATATAGGCAAACAATGACTATGTGATTTGGAACATTTTTAATGTACACACATTTATCACATTCATTTATCTTAAAACCATTTGACAACATTATTTGGTTAAATTTCGCATGCCATTGTTTGGGTGCTTGTTTTAGTCCGTAGAGGGACTTAACAAGTCTATATATCTTCTTTTATTTACCTGGAACCACAAACCCTTCAGGTTATTCCATGTAGATTTCTTACTCTAAATCTCCATTTAAGAATGTTGTCTTTACGTCCATTTGATGAATTTCAAGACCATAAACTGCAGTTATAGCTACTAGCATTCGTATGGACGCAATTCTCGTCACTGAAGAATATGTATCAAAGTAGTTAAGATCTTCTCGTTGTCTACACCTTTTGACAAAAAGTCTTGCCTTAAATTTATTAATAGTGCCATCATCTTTCATTTTTCTTTTAAAAATCCATTTACTACCCAAAGGTTTATTTCTAGGAAGAAGATCAACCAATTCCCATGTATGGTTGTTCAATATGGATTCTATTTCACTATTGACTACCTCTTTCCAGAATAATGATTCCGAAGAAAACATAGCTTCTTTAAATGTTTGAGGTACATTCTCCAATAAGAAAGTCACAAAATATGGTCCAAATGAAATAGACGTTCTTTGACGTTTACTTCGTCTTGGATCCTCTTGATTAAATGTACTTTCTTTTGTTTATTCCCGAGGTCGTTTAGATCCTTCACCAATCGACTCACATTCCTTTTTATACGGATATATATTTTCAAAGAACTCGGCATTATCTGATTCTATAACCGTATTATTATGAATGTCGGGATTTTTTGATTTATGAACCAGAAATCGATATGCTTTACTATTGATCGCATATCCTATGAAAACATAATCAACGACTTTCGGTCCTATTTTACCCTTTTGGGTTTAGGAACTTGCACTTTTGCCGAACACCCCCACACTTTCAAATAATTCAAGTTGGGCTTCCTTCCTTTTCCTTTTTCATATGGAATGGATTGTGTTTTGCTATGGGGTACTCGATTTAGTATTCGGCTATCCGTAAGAACAGCTTCCCCCCACAAGTTCTGTGGCAATCCAGAACTTATCAATAATGTGTTCATCATCTCTTTTAATGAACGATTCTTTTTTCTGCAATTCCATTGGATTGGGGCGTGTAAGGGGCCGTTGTTTGATGAATAATTCCATATTCTAAACATATTTGTTCAAAAGAAGATTCATATTCACCACCCCTATCACTTCTTATCATTTTGATTTTCTTGTTAAGTTGCGTTTCAACTTCATTTTTGTATTGCTTGAATGCGTCTATTGCTTCATCTTTACTATTAAGTAAGTAAACATAGCAATATCGAGTACTGTCGTCAATAAAAGTTATGAAATACTTCTTTCCACCGCGAGATGGTATTGACTTCATGTCACAAATATCTGTGTGAATTAAGTCTAAAGGATTTAAATTCCTTTCAACTGACGTATAAGGATGTTTAACATACTTAGATTCCATACATATTTGACATTTTGATTTTTCGCATTCAAACTTAGGCAATACTTCCAAGTTAATCATTTTTCGCAAGGTTTTATAATTGACATGACCCAAACGTTCATGCCATAAATTATTTGACTCAAGTAAGTAAGAAGATGCTGAAGTTTTATTATTGTTTTCGACAATTATTACATTTAGCTTGAAAAGGCCCTCTGTAAGGTAACCTTTTCCTACAAACATTTCATTCTTACTTATGACTACCTTGTCGGATACAAAAATGCACTTGAAACTGTGCTTTACAAAAAGTCTAGTAGAGATTAAGTTCTTCCTAATTTAGGAAACATGAAGGACATTATTTAAAGTCATGACTTTTCCAGAAGTCATCTTGAGAAATATCTTCCCATATCCTTCAATTTTTGTTGTAGCAGCATTTCCCATAGAAAGCGTCTCTTCGGGTCCAGCAGAAGCATATGTAGAAAATGCTTCTCTCACAGCACAAACATGGCGAGTGGCTCCAGAATCAATCCACCACTCCTTAGGATTTCCCAACAAGTTGCATTTAGAAAGCATGGCACACAAGTCATCAACATCATCATGTTTTTCTACCATGTTTGCTTGACCCCTTTTCTTGTCTTTCTTTCGAGCACTGATAACTATGATTTTAACACATTTTATACCCATTCTTGCCTAAGCTTTGTGCATGAATTGCCATAAATTAGTCCCAAAATGCTTACAAGTTGCGCTTGATTGCAGGTTTGAGCGACAAGGTGATAAATGTCAAAGATCGGCTCGAAACAGAGTGAAATATGCCAAGTGTGAAAGTCAAGTGAAGTGGGGAACAAAGAGACCCAACGCCGACCGCACTGCTTTGCCACGCGGCCGTGCTGGAAGTTCAGAGATTGGGCATTTCAGTTGTGGCATGCGCGGACCGCACTCATCCTGACGCGGTCCGCGCCTGAGGAAGTTTAGAGACCAGAGAATGCAAAGGCAAACCCACGCGGTCGCGCACCAAAATAGTGCGGTCTGCGTGGATGATGTTTAGAGACTCGATATTTTTGCCAAGTCTGCCCACGCAGCCGCGCAGCAAAACAGTGCGGTCCGTGTGGATGGTAGTTCAGAGAGTGGTCATTTTGCCAAGTTCTCCACGCGGCCGCGCCCTATTTATGCGCGGTCTGCGCTCTTCAGCCAGTGCGGCCGCGCTGTATTTTTGCGCGATCTGCGCCAGCCCCGTAGGGGCATTTTTATCCAGTTTTTCCTATGTAATATAAATAGAACATTTTACTTTTTTTAGGTTATGTATTAGATATCAGATAGCTGCTGCACTCATAAGACTCAAGTTTTAGCCTATTTTAGGCAATTTCATCTTGCTTTATCGTGGATTCTTGTAGATTAACATTGTAGTTAATTAATATGTCATTTATATCTACTATTTCTTCAATTTATGTTTCTATTATGTCTAGCTAAACCCATTAGCTAGGGTTGTGGCTCAACCCTAGTGTGGGTAATTAATGGGTGTGATTGTTTAATGCTTGAATGATGTTGGGTGTTTACTATTTGGATTAATTTTATGATTCAATTAGGATTTGGTGGTTGCAAACACTAAGTCTAGCTTAGTGGGTCTTGACTCTTCTTGA
>MU786259.1:7656-58787 GCA_026770625.1 Nicotiana glauca
TAGTCACAAATTACTTGAATGTATCAACAAATGCTAGTTGAATCAACTTGAATGCATGAAAATGAATTTCCCAAAGTTTTGCTCAAAAATTCCCAAAATGCCCCCGGGCCCATATGGTCAAAACCCGAGGTTCGAACTAAAACCCGGTTACCCATTCCCTCATGAGTTCATATCTATGATTTGTTTTGAAATCGGACCTCAAATTAAGGTCCAAATCCCCAATTTTAAGAAAACCTAGGTTCTACCCAAAATCCCTATTTTCACCCATGGAAATCCTTGATTTTAAGATGAAAACATGATAAATGATGTAAATGATTAAAGGAATTAAGTAAAAATCGACTTACAAATGATTTGGGGAAGAAAACGTTCTTGGAAAATTGCCTATGGAGTGTTTTGAGTTGAAAGAATGAAGAAATGAGGTGAAAATTCGACTAAGTATGAAAAATGCAGGTCTATGATATGGGAATTGCGAATTGGGGTTCGCAACTGCGAACCCCGACCAAAATGTGGGAATTGCGAAGTCGAGTTTGCATTTGCAAACTCAGAAGGATACTGGGAGGTTTGCATTTGCGATAAATTGGTCACATTTGCGAAGGTTCAATGTCGTATTTGCGGACATACGTTCGTATTTGCTAAAGTTGAGGCTAAAGGCGGGCATCACATTTGCGATCGGTTCCTTTCGCATTTGCGAAGGAAGCTGCCCGGGGATATTTCACATTTGCGATAAAAAGCTCGCAATTGCGAGCTCGCATTTACGGGTGCTGGCTTCGCAATTGCGAAGCCTGCAGAACTGAAGAACACCAGGTTTTTCAACAATGACAAATGCAATCCGATGCCTATCCAAAACTCTCCCGAGCCCTCGGGGATCCAAACCAATTATGCACACAACTTCAAAAATATCCTACGGACTTACTCGCGCTATCAAATTGCCAAAATAACATCATATACATAGAATCAAGCCTCAAAACACATAATTTTCTTCTAAGTTTCATAAACTTTCAAATTTGGAACTTATAGTCCGAAACACGTCATACGACGTCCGTTTTTAACCAAACTTTATGGATAGCACTTAACACATATTTAAGACTTGTACCGGGCGTCGAAACCAAAATACGAGCCCGATACCATCACTTTTTGATCAAATTTCATTTTCATTTTCCTTAAACATTTTCAGAAAACAATTTCATGGAAAAATTCATTCCTCGGGCCTGGGACCTCAGAATTTGATTTCGGGCATATGCCCTAGTCCCATATTTTTCTACGGACCCTCCGGGATCGTTAAATCACGGGTCCGGGTCCGGGTCCTGGTCCGGGTCCGTTTACCAAAAATATTGACCGAAGTCAACTTTAACCATATTAATATCAAAATTCATCCGTTTTCATACAGAATTCATATTTAAGCCTTCCGGCTACATGCCCGGACTTCGTACGCAAATTGAGGCAAAAAAAGTGAGGTTTTTCAAGGCCTCAGAAGCACGGAACGAATGAGGAAACATGTGATGAGCCTTTGGGTCGACACAAACTGTTATTTAACTGATTAACTATTTAAGAGGTGTTCTGAAATGGTCTGGATGGCCTTGTCTTCACGAGAGGTGCCATCATGACCAAAGTGGGGTTTGAGTCATGACAAGTTGGTATCAGAGCCTAGGTTACTAGGTCTCACGAGTCATGAGCGGGTTTAGTATAGTCTAGTGGATCGGTACGGAGACGTCTGTATTTATCCTCGAGTGGCTGCAGAACCTTTAGGAAAACTTCACATTCTTGAATTCTTATCGTGCGATGGCTTGAGCACCGAGGTGCTGATTGTGTGAACAGGTGTTTTGAACTTATATGTTTGGTATTGTCCTTATTATCCGGAATAGTGGTTGCATATCCATGGGACAAGTATGTTAGTATTGCGAGATGTATCTATATGACTTGGTAGTGGCAAAGAAGCCTGTTGGATAATAGATGAACTGTTAAGTGTTCGATTCCTATTGTGATTTGATGTGTAGCTCGAGTTATGGGTGCGTGAAGAATATTTTCGTATCTCCTAGTTGGGGAGGGAAGTGCATTACATGTGGCGGTATGAGTTCAGACCCAGGAAGACTAAATGACTGTGTAAGGTGTATGACAGTGGAAGAAATACTAAATTGAGGCGAAGCAGGTGGGTTATCTCCTGCGGAGTGTTCTTAAGTGGCATGATCCCTAGGTGTATGTTAGAAGATCTCATGTGTAATTGAAAAGTACGTGTTGAAATTTGAAATTTTGGGTCGCTTAAGAGAGTGGACTCAATTGATGTGGGGATGAATGCGAGATTTGCAAAGGATTACAGTACTAGATGATCTGTGTTTTCACAAAACTTGTAAATAATTTGAGTTTAATCTCACTATGGTATTGTGGCATCATTAGATTAAAAGTGTTATGGGTTATTGAGTGTGCCCTGATATATGGCTTCAGGCCAAGTTGGGGAGCTTGTTGTTGATTAGCTGATTGCACGGTTATGTGCTATGTTGGTTTCGGTTTGAGGCATGCTGGCGAATCAGTTCTGGTCGCAGAAATTGAGCCGAGGATGGCACGAGTGAAGCAAAATTGTGACAAAGGTTACATTATGCCTCATAGAGTATGAGACTCACGGAATGTCTAGAGTGTTGTTGGCAAAGGATGCTCGACGTATAGAGCAGGAAGTTGCTTGGTTCTATTGGGATGAAGACATCATCTTGCGGTATCGGAGTGCCAATAAGGCATGGGTGGTTCTGTCCGTCGGGTCAGGTGATTTGCAGTTTGAATAAGAGAGAATGACTTTTGAAAATGGTTCTAATGTGTTCAAGAGTCTACAGGGAACAATCGGGTATCTTAAAGTTGCATGTGTGGTTAGAAACTGTGTTTTCATTGGAAGAGGTTCAGATCTGTGGTATTTCTATGTTAATTATGGGATTCTATGCATCAGTATCAGGAGAGTAAAGGTAACGGATTTAGATTCGTAGGAAGTTTTCCAGAGTTAAAGTGTTGTGAAATGTGGTGCTTTTGGGAATATTCGAGAGAGAGCATTCAGCGGCTTATGGGTTTCAGACAGGGTGGTTCATGCTTGGGTCTCGTGTGGTAAGTCTGGATGAGGAATTGCGGTGCTACAGCAAGAAGAAATATCAAGTTGAGGATAGAACAGAAGGAAATTTAGATGGGTGGAGTATCTCGATAGAAGACCGAATCGGTATGGTAAGGATGTGATTAATTATTTGCGTGTGTTCGAGGCAATGAGTTCGTACAGGTATTTTGCAGCAAAGCTCTTGAGTTCTGATAGCTTGTTTAGCTTGGTCTAGTTAGAAGGATTCAGTCCTGACAGTTTAGCTTGTGCAAATGGAATTGGGAGAGAATTCTTGTTGGGTTTCAGCGTGGTTGGGAGATGTATATTTTCTATGGACATGCGGAGCATGGGGTGCATAATGATTTTCTTCTAGGTGGGACCAATGGAGAGTTCTTGACTAGTTGACTACATAGATTTCTGTGGCTCGGAAGGGAGATAAAATTTTTCGTGTTATCCTTGGATGGTATGTATATGCGGTATGTTGTAGAGGACCGAGACTGGTGTATGCTAGGTTACAGTTCAATTCTGAAAGGAAGTTTATAAAACTCCTAGGCAATGGGTAGCCTCAGATCATCAAGGAAATGATACTGCTAATTGGAAGTGATTTGACGAGAGTACACGTCTCAGGAAAAGGTAATGTGACCAAACTGATGATACTTCGGTAGTATTGCGGCGCTTTATTATTAGAACGACTGATGATATCTGAGTTTGTTTGATGGTACTAGGGAATTTTAGAATATCTTTCGTGGAATGATTGGGTACTTGAGGTGTGATATGTATTCATACGGCGAAATTTGGGATCAGGTATGGTGATTCGGGTGCTATATGGAGTTGGAGACTAGGAGTTCTCAGGTACAGACTATGTAGAGGTTGTGGATCATGCGTATCGACACCGTTTAGTGGCTATTGGGATTTGGAGGCCCGAGTGGATCTTTATTTGCTTGGTATGTTAGATTTTGGATATGATGTTGGGGTGTAGACTGCTGTCTTAGTGTTGGGTTATTCTAGACTATTGCACTATGGACTATGCCGGAAAATGCCACGGGTTGAGTGGCGAGGTGCGTCGGATTATGTTCTAGCAGAGTGGTTTATATTTCAAAGACCCAGCGGATGGCTGGGAAGGACTTCTTTTCTTAATTGGACCTTCATGATGGATGTCAGTGCAGAGGTTTCTACCATTGGTTCAGTTTCGGTGTTGAGGGACTTTTCGGATGCGTTTCTTGTGGCCGGGCATGTCGCCAGGCGAGGTTGTGGATTTCGCTATTGATTTGGTGCCGGGCACTGCATCGTACGGCTCCGGCAGGAGTTATAGTAGTGGAAGGAGCAGCTTTAGGCTTTCTTGGTAATGAGTTTGTTGGTGGGCCGATGTGGATACGTGTTTAGCTCGAGTTGGCTTGGTTGGCCCCGAATTGTATTGTTAAGGGATAGGTTGATTCGATCGTTATTGAGCTTATTAATAATCTGAGGAGAGCTATGAGTTGTTTTTCGGTGCTTTGAGATGTTATGATTTGTTGGTTATGGGCACATGTGGTGCGGTTCTATTGGGGATTCATAGTGAAGGTCAAGTGGGAAGAGTAATTGGGTGTTGCTCAGTAAATGGAGTGTTGGTTATGACCTATCGGGTTACGTGTCGCATGTTATTTGTTTCACCTTGGGTGTAATGAATTGCTTTAGTTTCAGACATCAAAATTGTACATGGCTGTCGATTTTGAGCATAGTGACTTGAGGTGTTTCATGTGTAACAGTGTTTGGATAGGATCGTGCATTGTAGCGAGGCCACGTGGAGATATGACCTTTTGGGGTAGATTCAGGTGTTCTATTTCTATGATGTGAGGCAGGGTCTCAGCCCTGTATTGTGATAGTACTGATGAGCTTGAGGTACATCGCTTTCGTTTGAGTCATTTTTCATGATTTGAGTATGTTTAGATCGTTTCTTATTGATACGCGTATTATGCAAGTTGTGGCTTAGGCCTGTATTGAGGTGTCATATCACCAGTGTGGTGTGTTGGATTCGAGGCGATCATCGGGGTCATTAATGAACATGAATGGAATTGATTTCAGCTTGTTGGGAGGATAAATTCGAGGTTCGGCTCGAAATCTGTTGTGGTATTAGTTAAAAGGGAAGTGGCTTCATGACTGGTTGATCTGAGAAATGGTTACGGCTTATTGCGTGTTTTATTTATCGTTGGCAGTATATGAAAGTGTTGGAATAAGACCTTAGTTGATAAGAGATTTTCTACCGGTATTCGGGTGTTGTGGGAAACTGCTGTGAATAGAAGTTATCGTTTCAAGTGTTTGGGTTATGTAGAATATCATATGATTGCACCTGAGGTTGCAGGTATGGGTTATTACAGCTAGTTCGAGCTTATTCTGAATATGGATATGAGGTTCTAGTTTTGTATATGATTTCAGAAAGTGCAATGTGGTTCTATGGTTTATGGAATAGATGGATTGTGGGATTTCAGCTATGTTGTGTTATCGGACCTATGCGAGATAGGGTGACGTGGGATCACCCCCAGGTATATTCTTGGTAAGGTCATTCAGCTATTGGTTGGCTTCTAGGACAACTCTGGGTACGCTCGAGGATGAGCGTTTGTTTAAGTTAGGGAGCAAGTGACGACCCGACCCGTTGTCTTATGAGTTATCACTCTGTTTCCCCCGTTTATGCTTCTTCATGTTTCATTATCAGTATTTGGTATGTTAGAGTCGATTTGGATTGGTTTTGGTAGAAAATGAGACACTTAGTCTCTTTAAGGAAGGCTTATTTTGGAAAAGTCAACCGGATATTGACTATTGAGTTAGCTGATACTGTTCTGAGTGATGTGATACTGTGCTCGAGGGGCTGATACTGTTCTGAGCGATTGATATTGAGCCCGAGGGGCTGGTACTGTTCTGAGTGATGTGATACTGTGCCCGAGGGGCTGATACTGTTCTGAGCGATTGATATTGAGCCCGAGGGGCTGGTACTATTTTGAGATGTACCCGAGGGGTGAACTCTTATGTGCTCATCTTGCATACTTAATTGCCTTTTTACTTATCATACTGTGTGTGGTATTTGTGCCCGAGGGGCGAATTTTCTGTGCTTATCAGCACTAACTGTTTGAAAATCATTTTCGTAATTATTGAAAAGATTATTTTCAAAAGAGATTTGAACTGAGCCAACGTATTTCTAAAGACTTCACTAATTTCACTATTTTTCTCAAAAAATTGTACCCGACTTCTATACAGCATGTTGGTTTCTTTACGTGATTTCTTGCTGCTCAGTTATTATTTACTTCTATTACTCATTGAGTTGGAGTACTCACTTTACTCCCTCCACCTCGCGTGCAGTTACAGGTATTTATTCACCCACTAGCGGGTATTGGCTGCTTGGAGGCAGAGTGTAGAGGTTTTAGCGAGGTGACTGCCAGCGTTCGTAGCACCACTGTCTTTCTATGTTATTCAGTGTTCTTGTTCAGTGTATTTGCTAGACTGCAAATTGGGAATTTCATTCTTTTAGACGCTCGTGACTTGTGACACCCCGGTCGGGCTGTGTTGGGTTGTAATTACATTAAATAACTTCATTAAATCATTTTCAAACTGTTATTTAATTGATTAACTGCTTAAAAGAGGTGTTCTAAAATGGTATGGCTGGCCTTGTCTTCACGAGAGGCGCCATCACGACCGGAGCGGGGTTTGGGTCATGACATTTCCTTTCAGTAGTTAATAAGCATTTGAGTAATACATCAGATTATCATATCTCCAAGGGCACAATTGATAACCATCACTGCCGAATAACCCTAACTCTGATAATTATTCTACTTAAATATTTTTTACTTCAATTATTGTAGCAAACATGAAAGGAGCAAGTCAAAATGATGAAAGCTCCAACAGGTGATTAATTTACAGGGATGACTTGAGCGTGACCCAGCTAGCTACTTTCACAACCTTCATGATTAAACTAAGTGATTCGTATAAAGGTCTATTAGCTTAGTTCTTGGTAGTTTTCCTTTTCATGTCACAATGAGCTCTTGCTAGGCTATCATCTGGTATGCTACATAACGTGGTTTTTATATTCACCAAGTTTAGACTTTATTCATATTTTGTTCTTTTGATATTGATTCTCACATACAATTTTAATCTAATATTTAGCAAAAAGGTATTTTTAAGTATATTTCCAAAGCTATAACATTACTCTAACTATTTAGAAAAATTAATATGAAGCTTAGTTGCACAACAACTGAATCCAATTCTTTCTAGCCGTGGATTTGACTAATTTCAACATTCTTTAAGTAAATTATTTTAGTTGAAATATCTCCTTTTTACAATTATGTTATTAGAATATCCTTTTATAGCCTAAGGCTGAATCCAAATATAACTCTTGCACCTTTGATATTAGTGGAGTCAAAACAGTTAAAAGTTTAATTTAGTCTCTTTTTCGGTAGAGTTTTGCAATGTTGTTGCTAAATAAGATTTTCTCTGAATGTCGAATAGATTAACAAAAGAATTATTACTAAAGGATTATCTTTCATTCAAGTGAAATATTATTCATTTAGTAAAAATATAATTTACAACATTTACGAATATACTTTTCGTGTTCCCTTCCAATGTATGAACTATATATATTAGTTAAGGATTGTCTTTTTTGTTCTTATATGAATATACTATCAACTGTCGCGAGTGATGATAGATATCATGAATGCTGAATGTTCTTATTATTCATATATGTGGACGCTCCTTTTTCCACAAGGCAAACATATATATATATATATATATATATATATATATATATATATATATATATTGATTGTTCTTAATATTCACATATGTGGAGGCGCCTCTTTCCACAAACATATAGGTACTGATTGTTCTCTAAGTGTTGCTTCTTAAATTATCTTGTACCTGTTATATCTTGAGATTGCATATGAATACGATATATCTGCCGTTTTAAGTTTCTAGAAGCTAATGTTTTTCCTTTCTTTAGTCTTGTTCAGTTTATTATTTGATTTCGTCGTTAGGATTATTTTCATTCATTATCTCTTTGCTCAATTAATGTTATTACTGCCCAAATGATCATAAACTTTTATTTTTCATTAACTCTTTGCTTAATTAATGTTATTATTGCCCAAATTCATATTTGCTACACTTGTTGCTATGAAACGAACTCTTGCTTAGATTCAGTTATTTTCTGTGAAGGAAGAAATGCAAGATTGAAGGAAGAAGTGCAGGAACTGGAACAATTGTGGCATCTTGTTAATGTATTAGTGCAACTAACCTTGGACTGAACATTTAGGATATAGCAAGGTGTGTCGAATGTATCCTACCTTCTCTGGTTGAATCAAGTAGTGCATGGGCTATCAGAAGCCACAATCTTCAACATTTCTCTGGTCAACTTATGTTCTGATTTGTGAAAAGGTAAATTTTGATTGTTTTGAAGTTATTATCTGAGTATCTAGGGAGCAAACATGTTAAGGTAGCATAGAGTTGTATTACAATATATTTGGGTTTGAAACTATGAATATTTGCACAATGGTGGATTAGTGTTAACTTTACAAGCATATATTCTTCATTTGACCGGTATATTTAGGATTTACCGAGGCTCGAGTAAAAGAAAGAGTACTTGAATAGAGGGTTGTCTCAACTCCGAAAAAATCTGAATAATCGGAAAAATGATCAATTCCCCTTTCTATGAGGACTAGTATCTTAAGTTGTTTTGCGTTTTTCCCTCCCTTGTTCATACATTATTATCCAGGGGCACCTATACAAAAAGCTTAGTATGTAAAATTTTTAGAAATTCCTATATGATTCTTAATTGGAAAAGATTAAACACAAGCAAAATCCGCAGTAAGATCTCAAGGGAATATGACTAATAGAACATTTGGGAATATAATCGTTCCTATTTTTTCTTTCCACCCCTCATTTCATTTGATCGGATGCTTGATCATCCAATGTGCTACCTTCCGTTTTTGTTTTAACTTTTTTCTTTTCTTGAAGAAGTCTTTTTCTTGTGATTAGGCGCCAAAGAATTTTAACACTAGCTGAACAAGGAAGATAGGTTAGTGTTTCAAGCACGCGAGGTGTTATATAGTGGTCAATGATGTGGGTGAAAATTATAAGATTTCAAGTTCAACTTCCGGTGGAGGCAAAAATACTAGGTGATTTATTCCCATCAATCCAAGACTTGGTGGATAGAGTTATTTTATACTTATTGCTAGTAAGAGGTGGTAGGTATCCAGTAAAATTAATCAAGGTACGTGTAAACTGGGACACCATGATTATAAAAAAAGAGAGGTTAGTATTTCATTCTAAAACTTATTATCCAACTCACAAAATCTATGCAAATATTTTTGAACTCAACAATTGTGGAAGAATTTATCCAACTCAAATAAACTATGGAAAGATACTCTCATTTTGACATTTACATCCTTAGCAGGATATTTCGTGTACTTTTCTTTGTGATTGGAAAGAAAGTTGAATGCTTCACTGCTTTATTAGTGTTTCAATTTTACTTTGTTCTAGAATGTAAAATGTATGTGATGTGAATGCAAAATAATTCTAGTTATTTCAAACCTGTGGGCGCTATAATTTTAGTTATTGTTCCCTTGCATGTGTTAAGTCTTTGTTGACATATGTCATGAGATTTTCATAGTGGTTCCTGACTTATCGTTGTCTGTCTTTTTTTTCTATGTTCTGCTTGTGTCAGTATTTTTATATCAAAGCTAGTAACTGCTCCAATTGAATCAGTTACCATTATTAGACCTATTTTTTGGAAATGTGTGTTTAAATGTGTTATAATATTTAACATTGTTTTAAGAACTTTGTATATCAATTGTGAACTTTTCTTACTATTTTTATTTTTGTACTTCTTTATGTACTTGAGTTGTTACTTGACTTAGTTACTGTATTCATATTTATTTTCAAAAATTTGTTTAAATGGGTTCTTCATATTCAATACAATATTGTTTTACAAACTTGTATGTAAGTTGTAACTTTGAATTAACAAGCAACTTTATACCATATTGCATTAAAGCTCTTTTCTAACAGGATTAATCATCTGAATTTCCAGATGGGAGCCATATTATTGATTCAGTGTAGTATACTAAATATTAACCATATTACAGATTGCAATATGATATTACGTACTTATATTCTTTTTAGTTGTTAATTTTATTTTGATTGTGTAGGAAAATGCGGGTGATGCAAACTGAAATGGTGACCACATGTTACGACCCGGATTTTCCACCATCGAGATTCTTGATGGCGCCTACTGTTGGAGCTAGGCAAGCCAAACATTTAAACATCTTCGGGTAACAACACAACGATAATGGAATAACAAGTTTTAATTAAATGCGGAAGTCTTTTAAAACATAAGCTAACTGGAAACCCAAAATGCGAAAGTTAATATTTCTCTACCTAAGGCTGGAGTTGCTATCTCACGAACCTCTAAAAAGTGCTACAAATAAGTACAATAGAATATACATAATGTCTATCTCGGTACAAAGAAAACAAACAAAAAATATAGAAAGGGACTTCGGCCTGCGAACGCCAGCTAGGCTACCTCGTAGTCCCTGAACTGAAGTCAGCTCCCGATCCGTATACTGCTGTTGTGGTCCAAAAGCTGCTCCGGTATCGTGATATGTGCAAAAAGTACAGAAGTATAGCATCAGCACAACCGACCCCATGTGCTGGTAAGTGTCTGGCTTAACCCCGGTGAAGTAGTGACGAGGCTAGACAGGACTACCAAATCAACCTGTACAGTTCTATATATATATATATATATATGTACAATAAAAGAAAAGAAATACCAAAACTAAATAGTCAAAGAGAGGGAAGCATAATATGGGGGAGTACAATCCGGATATAAAGGTCATCAACTTAAATAAGAAATAGGGCACAACAATAATTAACAGAAATAAGAAATCCAACATTTGCACGGCATCAACCTTCATGCTTTTACTCTCATCCTCACCCAAAGCAATCAAATAAAATGCACGGCATAACCCTTCATGCTTTCCTCACATAACTCTCATTTCATGGCACGGAATGACCCTTCGTGCAAATATAATCAACAATGGCACGAAATGTCCCTTCGTGCATAATATAATTAACAACGGCACGGAATGACCCTTCGTGCAAATAATATAATCGAAAATGGCACGGAATGACCCTTCGTGCAAATATAACCAACAATGGCACAGAATGTCCCTTCATGCATAATATGATTAACAATGGCATGGAATGTCCCTTCGTGCATAATATAACAATGGCACGGAGTGACCCTTCGTGCAAATATAATCAACAATGGCACGGAATGACCTTTCGTGCATCATCACACTTCCTCACCCAAACAGCAATCACAACCAAATGGGCGAGGGAAATAAATAATAACAAGAAATGTTCCGACAAGGGAAAAATACAATTAAACAGCTAAATTCCGACAAGAGAGTAATAACAACAATTTACACATCCCGGCAAGGGAGATAATCACATCTATTTCTAATCCTTTTATTTCTTACTCGATAGTATTTTATCGTTTGAGCCAACGCTCCAAAGAATTCACAATTTATAATTAATCCTCAAACTTTTCACATTATGTAGAAAATCATTAATTAGCTTGGTTCGACTAGCTCCGGGAGGTGATTTGTGACTTAGGAGAGTGATCGAAAGTATTTTTGGAGGTCCGGTGTAGAATTAGGCTTGAATTGGCGAAGTTAGTATTTTGGCGATCTCCAGTTGATGGGTGAGATTTTGATCCGGGAGTC
Organism: Nicotiana glauca; assembly: GCA_026770625.1. Lineage (NCBI taxonomy): Eukaryota > Viridiplantae > Streptophyta > Magnoliopsida > Solanales > Solanaceae > Nicotiana > Nicotiana glauca. The sequence continues at coordinate 19,462 of MU786259.1, forward strand.
GAAATAGAATTTCGAGAGTTGTTGTAGCTTCGTTAGGTGATTTGGGATGTGTATGTAAAATTTCAGGTCATTCGGACGTGGTTTGGTTGGGTTTTGATCGAATGTGTGTTTTGGGAGTTTTAGAAGAACTTAGGCTTGAATTCGGTGTAATTTGATGATTTTGGCGTTGTTTGAGAGTCCCAAAGTATACCAAAACAAGTACCAACAGAGACCCACAGTCATGCTAGACACCGGTGTATAGATACTCGTCACCATGCCTATACACCGTACTCGATCATTTAGCAATTAACAGTTAATAATACTCTAATCCTATTCCCTCAAGCCAAAGTTAGATCAAACACTTACCTCAAAGCCTTGAAATCCACTTAATCCTCAACTATCACTTTACCTCGCGGTTCCACCTCCAATTCGCTCGAATCTAATCACAAACTGTTCAATTACTTTAATAAACACTATATGAATCAATTTGAATGCATAAAAATGATTTTCCCAAGTTTTTCCCAAAAATTACAAAAACGCCTCCGGGCCCACGTGGTCAAAACCCGAGGTTCGAACCAAAACCCGGTTACCCATTCCCCTACGAACTCAACTATATAATTTATTTTGGAATCGGACCCCAAATTGAGGTCCAAAACCCCCAATTCTAGAAACCCTAAGCTCTACCCTAAATTCCCAAATTTCCACATTAAAATCTTAGTTTAGAAGTTGAAGTTATGTTTAAAGATGTTAAGGAGTGAAGAAAATAAGTTAGAAATCACTTACCAATCGTTTTGAAGAAAGAGAATCGTTTGGAAAATTGCCTCTTATGTTTTGGGTTTTGAAAAAGTAAAAAATAACTGAAAATCCCGACCTTATATACTTTATTGAAGGCTGGCGCGGACCGTACAAAAATGCACCGCGACCGCGCCGAGGAAGGGAAGAAAAAGGGCTTCTCTGAACCTGCCCAGCGCGGACCGCACGAATTTGGTGCGTGGCCACGCTGGTGGAATGACCCTGAAGACCCATCTCTGAATCTTCCAGCGCGGACCGTGCTGATATGGCACGCGGCCGCGCTGGTCGAACTGGAATCTACTTGCCCTCTGAATCCTAGCCACGCGGACCGCGCAGAAATGCACCGCAGCCGCGCGGCTTCCAGCACGGACCGTGCGGAAATGACCGCGGTCGCGCTGGGGGCCTGCCACTCCTGAACCTGCAATTTCTGAATATTTCTAAGCCTAAGACCTCCCGGGATCCACTCAAAACTCACCCGAGCCCTCGGGGCTCCCAACCGAACATGCATATAATCTCAAAAACATACTACAGACTCATCCGTGCGATTAACTCGCCCAAATAACATCATAATTCATCAATTTTGGTCTCAATACCCATGATTTCTTTCCAATTTCCATGAAACATCACATTTATGATTTCTAGCTCAAAATACGTCAAATGACGTCCAAATTTCACTAAACTTCACAGCTAGCGCTTAAACAATATATAAGACTTGTACCGAGGGTCAGAACCAAAATATGAGCCCGATACCCTAGTCTGTTAATCAATTTTTATTTCCATTTTCCTTAACAGTTTCGGAAAAACAATTTAATAGAAAAATCCTTTTACTCGGGTTTTAGACCTCGGATTTCGACTCCGGGCACATGCCCGAGTCCCATATATTTTTAGGAACTCTTCGGGACCGTCAAATTACGGGTCCGGGTCCGTTTACCAAAAATATTGACCGAAGTCAACTTTAACCATATTAATATCAAAATTTCTTCAAATTTTTTATAGATTTCACATATTTCAACGTAAAAGCTTCCTGCTACGTGCCCGGACTGCGCACGTAAATCGAAGCAAGTAAAAGGGAGGTTTTCAAGGTCTCGAAAGTACGGAACGAATGAGGAAACAGGTGATGACCCCTTTGGATCGTCATACCACAATTATGAAATGAATGATCAAGGCTTTTTGAACAATTTTGATGTTTATTATTCATGCCTTCATGATACTATATGAACACATTCTTTTTTTGTATAGTTCATTTCTAATGCATATCTTGAAGCATTGTGTTATTAGAATGCATACTATATAAGATATGTCTTTTTTGAAGTTTGTTGTAAGTTTAGCTAATATATTATTTATGAGCTATTGTAGTGCTTTAGATCATTAACATGGGATAATAATGCATATTTTTGAAATAAATTTGATTATAGCATCAACCACAAAATAATGGCTTGTACAAATTATTTTAAAAAATGTTTATAACTTAGAGCACGCTTCAAAAGTGTACCATATGGACAGTCGAATCTGTGGCCTATTGATTGTAAAATGGCAGATAAGCTACGCTTCACAAGTGTTGCTCTAAAAGTCATGCTTCAAAAGTGTGGCTTATAAGGTAACAGAGGCTACACTTTAAAAGTGTAGTTTTATGCTTGAAAAACGTTGTCATATGAGGTAATACAAAACGTGGCCTTTGTACCTGATAGGCCACGCTTTTTAAGTGTAGCATCTAAAACAACACTTAAAAAGTATGGCCTTAGGAAAAGTGTTGCCTAATATTAAAAAATATGGCCTTTGATCAAATGCCACACTTTTTGGGAGTGGCGAAAGGCTTAAAATGGTGTAGTAAAGTTGAAAATACATAAATTTAGAGAGAGAGAGTTGAATGGTTGTGTGTATTTTAAAATTAACTGTTCAAATGTATATATGAACAAATGTGTAGTCTCTCTGGTCTTTTAATAAAAACAACTAATCTAAAAAAAACAAATTTTTACTTCATACGTCATTTTAAGATGAACATTGAATCATGCACGCTATAGGCTATCCATATCTGAAAAAATGAAGAAAGAAAATAACAAGTATTTGGTCCCAAATAATTTTCTAATATTTGATCGTTCATGCTTACTGCAAGTTTCTTCTTTCCTTTTAATTTTGTCTATTGTGCTTATGCTTATTTTTCTTTGTACCACTGCCAGAACTTTCATCAGTTTCTATATCAATTTACTAAAGTTTATTGTGATGTGCCATTGAACCATAAAACGGAAAGAGTGAAATCATGATCATTCTACAAGTTCAAGAGTATCTCTAAATGCGAATAGTGTTTGTCTGATTTATTTGGACTATCAACTATGGCGTCAATAACTTCTCCAAAATAATTCACAAAAAGTTAAAAACTTGTCATCTACTCCTTTTGTTGTACAAAATCGAGCAATAAATCATCATAAAAACCAATATATAGATAGAGTAATAAACAAACAAAAAAGACTCACACGAAACCTAATATTACCGCAAATTCCATAGACAAAGTGAAACGGGACTTGGGAAATATTAAGAAGAAACCAAAAGCACATGCCAGAATAGTAGCACAAGAGGCAAAATAAGGAACTGAAATATACTACGATAATTATGAAAGAAAGCATAAGAGACGTATATATCAACCATAAAACAGTGGCAACTCTTCGCGTAAACCTTTTAGGCGTTATGTTTAAACTGATTAGGCGTCAGTTTTTCCCCTAAAGTATAGCATTTAGGTTATTTAAAGGGATATTTTTGTAATTCAACTTTTAACTTATAGGTTCCCATCTTTTATAATAACTAGTCTCAATTAAATAATGACACGTAAAAACGTGCATGCATATATAGGTAGGAACAATAAATTTAATTTATGAAAATTAATATATATATATATATATATTATGTTGAATCCCTTAAACTTTTTCATACGTTTAAATATATTTTTTAATATTTTGACACTACTGAGTAAAAAATATTTGACTGCATTTTTGAATCCTTAAATGCAATAAAAGACCCTAAATTTTAAACCTACCAGATTCCTTGCTCTAACACTATCACAATTTTAACTCTTCCGTAGATGCATATCTTCCATCTCTATTGTAATTCTTCATCATAAAAGAAATAAAGAAAGACTAAAGGAAAGGATCACTCTGAATATATAAGAAAACGATTTGATTCAAAATCACAGAAAAAAAAACTTAACAATATTAATATTGATATTGCTCATATTGCTGTCGCTGACTTTGCATAATCTTTTGTTTACGTAATTTATGTTTAGAATGGACGAATAGTTAGGATCATTATCTTATCTTTATATAATATAACTTATAAATATGATCGGTCTCCTTAAGTTTTATCTTAAATTTTGCTTGAAGTCTTTAGATAAAAAGAAATAGGATTCTATCATATACCATGCAAATTGGCCGTGGGTGTTGATGTCGAAGAAGAATTAGAAATCTTTCATCTATAGCATTCACGTTGGCGGTGATGATGCTGAGTCCAAAAAGAATTATATTCAATATTACAATTATATCCAATATTAATTTGATTCATTAAAGAAATAATTTAGCTTTTAAAGGGTTTAAAGGTCGATTAATATTTTAAGAGTATTTTTGTCATTCAATATTTAACATAATAATAATAATAATAATAATAATAATAATAATAATAATAATAATAGATAGATAGATAGATAGATAGATAGATAGAGAGGTGACCATGAGTTCGCATGATCCAAGAGCCACACCTAGATACACTCCTGAATATATGGTGGCTTTTTGGTGAACATTCTTATATTTATTGAATGTTTTGATATTTTTAAACCATTGAAAGACTAAATTAATTTTCAATTTTATTTTTATATTTTACTTAATAAAAATAAAAATTTCAATTATAGTCTTTCATAATAAATATATGAAATTATGTATCTACTTCAATAATATAATTATTGAGCAAATCTATTTATGTCTTTAGTTATAATTTGATACTTAAACGCACTTTGGGAAAAATTTGGCCAAATAAAAATTACTGCTCAAAAGTTTTCAAATTTTATTTGTCAAACATAAATAACTTTTCTCCAAGTACTTTTTTGAAAAGTAATTTTATAAAAATACTTTTCAAACTGAATTGATTTTATGAGAGTAGCCAAACAAACTATTTGAAAACAAATAACCTGGCTTATTTTAATTCGGACATCTTATTTATGTACTTCGTTTGTGCCTTATATATATAGCAACTATTTTCTTTTGCCATTGTATTGAGGAAATTATATTTATCTGTAAAGGTGACGTGTCAAGATACGTGGATCGGTCAAATGGTCAATAAATCGTAATTAGTCACGAGTCAGGAGTTACAACAGATACGAGCGAAGAAGGAGGAAGAGGCATGGGAAATCAGATAAGTAACATGGCGCCGGTATCTTTTTAAACCATTTATGTTCGGGAATTAAAATGAATGAATCTGACTATAGAAAAGAGTGCAGATATGGCATTTAATCGGCATTAAATGTTGAGTACGTTAGAGAATATATTTGGAATGTAACAATTGTGTAACGTAGCATTCAATATCTTTAATTACTCATAATAGCTTCATTATGATTCAGGCAAAACGTATATTCTCAAAGGTACCTATAAAAGGGAGATACATGGTCAGTTGTAAGTACAGACAACACTATTGAAAGATACATTGGTATTATTTGTTAGTTATCATCTTACTACTCAGAATTATTTTTTTTATTCATTTTCTTGATTATCAGTAACCCGAGTTCTTCTAAATTCTAGCTTTAGCTAAAATCCCATTTTTTTGATTAAACAAATTGATTCCGTTACCGGAAATTTGATAATGAATTTCCTCTTTGCTTAACTTTTCTTGTTGCATCAACTATGGCAAACAACAATGATAACACTCAAGGAAACCAAGAAAATCAAACAAATCAACAACTTCAGGGAGATCTGTAGGATAATAATGCATTAGTTCCTTCTCCACGAGGTTCTCCACGACGGTCTCGTGAAGGCACTCCTGAGGGATCTCATACAGATGGACAAGCTCAATTCAAAAATGTGGAGGCTATGGATGAAGCTTTACAAAAACTTATCGCCACTCAGGTCCATAAAGTTATTCAAGCGTTTGTCAGCCAACTACCTGTTGCTCCACCCACATCTACTCCAAATAACAGTACTCTGGAGAACCCTCGCTCTGGGCTAATTAATTCAGGTAGCGGAAGAACCCCCAGCGAGACACAGGAGGGAGAACCAGGTAATTTTGTGTGACGACTCAAAGGGTCATCACCTGTTTTCTCTTTCATCCCGGGCTTTCGAGACCTTGAAAACCTCATTTTTACTTGTCTCGATTTGCGTGCGCAATCCGAGCCCGTAGCCGGAAAGATCGTAGCCGGAAATATTATATGTTAAATTCTGTAAAAAATTTCAAAATGTGGTTTTAAAATGATTAAAGTTGACTTCGGTCAATATTTTTGGTAAACGGACCCGTACCCATGATTTGTTGGTCCCGAAGGATCCGTATAAAATTATGGGACTCGGGTATGTGCCCGGAGTCGAAATTAGAGGTCTAGTGCCTGAGAAAAGAATTTTTCTGTGAAATTATTTTTCTAAAATTAATAAAGAAAATGAAAATGAAAATTGATTAAAAGACTGTGGTATCGGGCTCTTATTTTGGTTCTGACACCCGATACAAGTCTTATATGTGGTTTAAGTGCTTTCAGTGAAATCGGACGTCATTTGACGTGTTTCGGGCCTAAATATCTAGAATTGAAGTTTATGAAGTTTGATGAAAAAGTGATGATTTTGAGGTTTGATTCCTCGTTTATGATGTTATTTTGGCGATTTGATCGCACGGTTAAGTTCGTAGGATGTTGTTGAGTTAGTGTGTATGATTGGCTAAGAGCCCCGAAGGCTCGGGAGTATTTTCGGAGGTCTTTTGGGATGTTTTGACTTAGGAAAGAATAGCAGATTTTCTGCATTTTTTTCACAAGCCTACTCTCTTACGCGATCGCGGCCTTCAGCACGCGATCGCACTGCCTGTGGTATCCCCTACTTCGCGTTCGCGTTCGTGTTCAAGCTCACGCGTTCGCATAGTGCCACCCCCCCCCCCTTTCTACACGATCGCGTATTCATTCACGCGTTCGCATAAGCCAATTCCTTAGACCCCCCCCCCAGTATTTCTTCTACGCATTCGCGTTACCATCCATGCAATCACGATGACCAGTCAGTGGACCCTTCGCGATCGCATCTCTTTTTCCGCGATCGCGTAGGGAAAATTTGCCCAGTTATTTTTAAAGCCTAAAAACATACCAGTGACGGGATTCTTCACATAATACACACGAGTTCATCTTCTCCACAGCATATAGGCGATTTTTATAGCTATTCTTCACCAAAGCTTCTTGGGTAAGTATTATCTAACACGTTTTCTTCATTTTCTATCATCATTTATTAAATTCTTGGACCTAAATCATGTAATTTAGGGTGTAAATTGGGAAAAAAGGGTAGAATTTGGGCTTTTCAATTTTCTTTGATTTAGACCTCGTTTTGGGGTCGAATTTGAAAACAAATTGTATATCCGGGCTCGTGGGGAAATGGGCGACATGGAATTGGTTCGAACCTCGCGTTTTGACCAAGCGGACCCGGGTTTGATTTTGGAATTTTTGGAAGAAAGGTTAGAAATTCATATTTAGGCATTGGGTTTAGCTTGTTTAGCTATTATTAATATTGTAAAGTCATTATTCCATAGATTTGACTGAGTTGGAGCCGAATTTGAGGCGTAAAGCTATACTAGAGGCTTGAGTTGACTTTGGAGCATTCGAGGTAAGTGTTTGATCTAACTTTGGCTTGAGGGAATAGGATTAGAGTGTTGTTTGCTAATTGCTAAATGTTGAGTACGGTGTATAGGCATGGTGACGAGTATCTATACACCGGTGTCTAGCATGACCGTGGGTCCTTGTTTGTACTTATTCTGATATTGTTATAACTCTTCCATGTTAATTGATGAATTCTATGTAATGTGAAGAGTATGTGGACTAATTATGAATTGTAAATTCTTTGGAGCATTGGCTCGAACAATAAAAAGACTATTGAGTAAGAAATGAAGGAAACAGAAAGAGATATGATTAATCTCTTGCCGGGATGGTTTGAATATATTGATTATCTCCTTTGCCGGGATGTGAAGGTTGTGGTTGTTGCTCCCTTGCCGGGATTTAACTGTTTAATTGTGTTTTTTCCTTGCCGGAATGTTTCTTATTATTTGTTTATCCCCTCGCCTTGTTTGGTTATGATTACTGTTTGGGTAAGGAAGAGTGATAATGCACGAAAGGTCATTCCGTGCCATGTTTTGATTATATTTGCACGTAGGGTCATTCCGTGCCATGTTTTATTATATTTGCACGAAGGGTCATTCCGTGCCATGTTTTGATTATATTTGCACAAAGGGTCATTCCGTGCCATGTTTTGATTATTTATGCACGAAGGAACATTCCGTGCCCTGATTTGATTATAACTGCACGAAGGGTTATTCTGTGCCATGATATGAGAGTTATGTGAGGAAAAGCACGAAGGTTGATGTCGTGCACTTTATTTGATTATTTTTGGTGAGAATGAGAGTAAAAGCACGAAGGTTGATGCTATGCATCTGTTAATTTTCCTGTTCTCATTAATTATTGTTATTGCACAGTTTTTTGTTTAAATTGCTGACTTATATCCGGACTGTACTTCTCCCATAGTATGCTCCCCTCCCTCTTAACTGTTTAATTTCTGTATTCTTTCCTTTTATTATATATATATATATATATATATTGAACTGCACAGGTTGGTTTGGTAGTCATGTCTAGCCTCGTCACTACTTTGCCGGGGTTAGGCCAGGCACTTACCAGCACATGGAGTCGGTTTTGCTGATGCTACACTTCTATGCTCTTTTGTACAGATCACGGTACCGGAGCAGCTTTTGGACCACAGCAGTAGTTGATTAGGAGCTGACTTCAGTCCATGGACTTTCGAGATAGCCTAGCTGGCGTCCGCTGGCCGGAGTCCCTTCTATGTTTTTTCTTGTTTGTTTTCCTTGTACCGAGACAAACATTGATGTACTTCTATTCAGACTTATTTTTAGCACTCTTTAGTAGTTCGTGAGTTAGTGACACCAGATCTGGGTAGAGTTGTATGGAGACTTTCGCGTTTTGGGTTTTCTGTTATCTAGGCTTTAAGACTTCCGCTTTTATTTAAATGACTCATTTTATTTATATTGTTGAGGTGTTATCAGGGAATGTTGAAAAATGTTTGGCTTGCCTAGATCCGATAGTAGGCGCCATCATGATTCCCGATGGTGGAAAATCCGGGTTGTGACAAGTTGGTATCAGAGCTCTAGGTTACATAGGTCTCGCTACTCATGGACAAACTTGGTAGAGTTTGAGGGATTGGTATGGAGACGTCTGTATTTGTCCCCTAGAGGCTACGGAGAAATTTGTTCTTTTGTGTCGTGCGATTTTGTTTCTCAAATACTGATTGTCTTTCTACTCTGTTCTTTCGCAGATGGCGAGAACACGTGCTTCCTCTTTTACCGCGCAGCAACTCGAGGCCCCAGCAGCAGTTCCTATGAGGGGCAGAGGCCGAGGCCGTGCCAGACGCCGAGGCAGGGGTAGAGCTCAGCCCCGGGCAGCAGTCCTAGAGGTGGAGCCTCATATTGACTATGATGAGGAAGTTCCAGCCCCAGCAGCTTTGGTGGGCCTAGCTCAGGTCCTAGGAAGGGTCATGGTCACCCCAGATCTTCAGGACGCTTTAGTCAGACTGGCAAGCTTTATGGAGAGTGTCACTAGAGCGGGTTTGCTTCCAGTAGCACTAGCCACTTCTCAGGCTGGAGGAGGAGTTCAGACTCCTGCTACACGTACTCCGGAGCAGGTAGCTCCCCAGGCTTATGTTCCAGTGGTTCAGTTAGCTGTGGCAGCTCAGCCAGGTATTGTGACCCAGGCTGGCGATGGAGCGGCTATGTCTTCAGATGCTTTGTGGAGACTTGATAGGTTCTCCAAGCTCTTCACCACCACATTCAGCGGTACTTCTTCAGAGGATCCACAGGATTTCTTATTCAGCTGCCATGAGATCCTTCGGACTATAGGTATTGTGGAGACCAATGGGGTCGACTTCGCCACCTTTCGACTTGCAGGATCCGCCAAGACTTGGTGGAGGGACTATTGTTTATCCAGACCAGCAGGGTCATCATCATTCACATGGGATCAGTTTGCAGAGTTGTTTTTGGAGAAGTTTCTCCCATTTACTCAGCGAGAGGCTCTTCGCAGGCAGTTCGAGCCTCCAGTAGGGCTCTATGACAGTCACGCAGTATGAGACTCGGTTCATTGATTAGGCACGCCATGCTATTGTTATACTCCCCACAGAGCGAGAGAAAGTGCGGAGGTTTATTGATGGATTGATTCATCCGATCCATCTCCAGATGGATATGGGAGCCGGTAGTGAGTTTTCTTTTCAGGAGGCGGCCAATGCAGCCCGCAGAGTTGAGATGGCTCTTGCACAGGGAGGTGGTCATGTGTCGGATAAGAGGCCTCGTCATTCTGGTAGGTTCAGTGGTACCTCGTCTGGAGGCAGGGATTCTTATGGCAGAGGCCATTCACCGAGGCCCTTTCAGTCAGCACTCCAGGTCTCTCATGGTACTCCAGGCGGTGGTGGTTCTCAGCAGCATTATTCTAATCAGCAGCCCATCAGTGCACCGCCTCTTCAGAGTTTCTGGGAGGACATTCATGTCGACAGGGCCAGCAGTCTCAGCAGCTGAGGGCTTGTTATGGTTGTGGTGACCCGAGTCACATTGTCAGATTTTGCCCTCGAGCCTTAGGTAGTTCTCAGCAGCAGGGTCCTCGCCCCATGATTCAGGCACCAGGTGATCCACAGCTTGCCCAGCCAGCTAGAGGCGGGGGTAGGGATCATAGAGGTGGAGGTAGAGACTGTAGAGGTGGAGCTCGGACCGCCAGAGGTAGGGGTCAGCCAGTAGCCGATCGTCCTAGAGACATGGTTTAGGGAGGTGGGGCCCAGCCCCGGTGTTATGCTTTGCCAGCCAGGCCAAAGGATGAGTCTTTAGACGCGGTTATTATAGGTACTATTCTGGTTTGTGATAGGGATGCTTCAGTGCTATTTAACCCTGGGTCTACGTATTCTATTTTGCACCCTACCTGGCTATGCCTAGTGATGCTTTGGGTATTCCTGTTTACGTATCTACACCGGTGGGTAATTCTATAGTGGTCGACCGAGTCCATCGTTCCTGTGTGGTAGTGTTTGAGGGTCTTGAGACCCGTGTTGATTTATTGCTCTTAGACATGGTAGATTTCGATGTTATATTAGGGATGGATTGGTTGTCCCCGTATCATGTTATCTTGGATTATCATGCCAAGACCGTGACCTTGGCTTTGCCAGATTTTCCCCGATTGGAGTGGAGAGGGAGCCCAGGTCATGCCACCCGCAGTATTATTTCATATGTGAAGGCTCGACGTATGGTCGAGAAGGGGTGTTTATCTTACCTGGCGTATGTTCGCGATTCCAGCACAGAGTTTCCTTCTATTGATTATGTTCCTATTGTTTGGGAGTTCCCCGACGTTTTCCCTTCAGACCTGCCGGGTATGCCGCCCGACAGGGATATTGATTTCTGTATTGATCTGGCTCCAGGCACGCAACCCATTTCCATTTTGCCATATCGCATGGCCACTCCATAGTTGAAGGAGTTAAAGGACCAGTTGCAAGACTTGCTAGAGAAGGGTTTTATCAGACCTAGTGTTTCTCTTTGGGGTGCACCAGTGTTAATTGTGAAGAAAAAGGATGGATCGATGAGGATGTTCATTGATTACTGGCAATTGAACAAAGTGACGATTAAGAACAAGTATCCACTACCGAGGATTGATGATTTATTTGACCAGCTTCAGGGTGCAAAGGTGTTTTCAAAGACAGACTTCTGGCTACCATCAGCTGAGGATTAGGGCGTCTGATGTCCTTAAGACAGCATTCCGCACTCGGTATAGGCATTATGAGTTTTTGGTCATGTCATTTGGGTTGACCAATGCCCCAGCAGCATTTATGGAGTTGATGAACCGAGTGTTTAGGCCTTACTTGGACTTGTTCATGATAGTCTTTATTGATGATATTCTGGTGTACTCCCGCAGCCAGAAGGAGCATGAGCAGCACCTCAGAGTGGTTCTTCAGACTCTAAAGGATAGTCAGTTATATGCTAAGTTCTAGAAGTGTGAGTTTTAGTTTAGCTCGGTTGCATTTCTGGGTCATGTCGTATCAGCAGAGGGTATTCATGTGGACCCGAAGAAGATTGAGGCAGTCAAGAACTGGCCTCGACCAGTATCAGCTACGGAGATTCGGAGTTTCATAGGGTTAGCAGGTTATTACCGCCGGTTCGTAGAGGGATTTTCATCCATATCAACCCCGATGACCAGATTGACCCAGAAGGGTGCCCAGTTCAGATGGTCAGACGAGTGTGAGGCGAGCTTTTAGAAGCTCAAGACAACTCTAACTACGGTACCGATATTGGTTTTGCCCATAGGCTCAGGGCCTTATACAGTTTATTGTGATGCTTCCCATATTGGGCTTGGTGCGGTATTGATGCAGGATGGCAGAATAATTGCTTATGCTTTGAGGCAGTTAAAGATCCACGAGAAGAATTATCCGGTTCACAATCTAGAGTTGGCAGTCATTGCTCATGCTTTGAAGATTTGGAGGCATTACCTATATGGTGTGATGTGTGAGGTGTACACTGTTCACAAGAGTCTGCAGTACTTGTTCAAGCTGAAGGAGTTGAACTTGAGGCAGAGGAGGTGGTTGGAGCTATTGAAGGATTATGATGTTACTATTTTGTACCACCCGGGGAGAGCCAATGTGGTGGTCGATGCATTGAGTAGGAAGCCGCCAGCATAGGTAGTCTTGCTTATGTTCTGGTCAGCCAGAGACCGCTTGCTTTGGATATTCAGGCCTTGGCCAATCGGTTTGTGAGGTTGGACATTTCTGAGCCTAGCAGAGTGTTAGCTTGCACGGTCGCTCATTCTTCATTATTGGAGTGTATACGTGATCGGCAGTTTGATGATCCCTATTTGTGTGTCCTGAGAGACACGGTGCAGCGTGGAGGTGCCACAAAGGTGACCTTAGATGATGATAGTGTTTTGAGGTTGCAGGGGCGAGTTTGTGTGCCCAATATCGATGGGATTCGATATTTGATCTTAGCGGAGGCCCATAGTTCTCGGTATTCTATTCACTTGGGCGCCGCGAAGATGTATCAGGACTTGCGGCAACATTATTGGTGACGTAGGATGAAGAAAGATATTTTTACATATGTGGCTCGATATTTGAACTATCAGCAGGTTAAGTATGAGCATCAGAGGCCTGGTGGTTTGTTTTAGAGGATTGAGCTTCTCGAGTGGAAGTGGGAGAGGATTACCATGGATTTTCTTACTGGACTTCCGATGACTCGGAAGAAGTTTGATGCTATTTGGGTCATTGTTGATAGGCTGACCAAGTCAGCACATTTTATTCATGTTGCAGCCACTTATTCATCGGAGAGGTTAGCGGAGATCTATATCAGAGAGATTGTTTGCCTTTATTGGGTGCCGGTATCTATCATTTTGGATCGGGGTACGTAGTTTACCTCGCACTTCTGGAGAGCAGTTCAGCAAGAGTTGGGCACCCAGGTTCAGTTGAGCACAGCGTTCCATCCCCAGACGGACGGCCAGTCTGAGAGGACTATTCAGATATTGGAGGATATGCTCCGAGCCTGTGCTATTGATTTTGGAGGCTCGTGGGACTAGTTTTTGCCTTTAGCGGAGTTTGCCTACAACAACAGCTACCAGTCGAGCCTCTAGATGGCTCCTTATGAGGCTTTATATGGTAGGCAGTGTTGGTCTTCGGTTGGACGGTTTGAGCTGGGAGAGGCTCGGTTGTTAGGTACGGATTTGGTCCAAGAGGCCTTGGACAAGGTCAGGATCATTCAGGATAGGCTTCGTTCAGCTCAATCTAGGCAAAAGAGCTATGCATATCGTAAGGTTCGAGATGTAGCTTTCATGGTTGGTGAGCGGGTCTTGCTCCGAGTGTCGCCTATGAAGGGCGTGAAAAGATTTGGGAAGAAGGGCAAGCTTAGCCCTAGGTTCATTGGTCCATTTGAGATTCTTGACCATGTGGGAGAGGTGGATTATAGACTTGCCTTGCCGCCTAGCTTGTCAGTCGTGCATCCAGTATTTCATGTGTCCATGCTTCGGAGGTATCACGGCGATCCAGCCCACGTGCTAGATTTCAGCACTATCTAGTTGGAAAGGATCTGTCTTATGAGGAGGAGCCGGTAGCTATTCTAGACCGGCAGATTCGACAGTTGAGGTCGAAGATTTTTCCTTTAGTGATTGTTTAGTGGAGAGGTCAGCCTCTTGAGGCATCGACCTGGGAGTCCGAGTCTGATATGCGAAGCCGTTATCCTCATCTATTTCCCGACTCAGCTACTTCTTTCTTTTGTCCGTACGAGGACGAACGGTTATTTTAGAGGTGGAGAATGTGACGACCCAAAGGGTCATCACCTATTTTCTCTTTCATCTCGTGCTTCCGAGGCCTTGAAAACCTCATTTTTACTTGCCTCAATTTGCGTGCGCAGTCCGGGTGCGTAGCCGGAAAGATTATATGTTAAATTCTGTGAAAAATTTCAAAATATGGTTTTAAAATGATTAAAGTTGACTTCGGTCAACATTTTTGGTAAACGAACCCGAGCCCATGATTTGACGGTCCCGGAGGGTCCGTAGAAAAGTATGGGACTCGGGCATGTGCCCGGAGTCGAAATCCGAGGTCTAGAGCCCGAGAAAAGATCTTTTCTATGAAATTGTTTTTCTGAAATTAATAAGGAAAATGGAAATGAAAATTGATTAAAAGACTGTGGTATCGGGCTCGTATTTTAGTTCCGACGCCCAATACAAGTCTTATATATGGTTTAAGCGCTTTTTGAGAAATTTGGTTAAAATCGGATGTCATTTGACGTCTTAAATATCTAAAATATGAAGTTTATGAAGTTCGATGAAAAAGTGATGATTTTGAGGTTTGATTCCTCGTTTATGATGTTATTTTGGCGATTTGATCGCACAGTTAAGTTTGTAGGATGTTGTTGAGTTAGTGTGTGTGATTGGTTAGGAGCCCCAAGGGCTCGGGAGTGTTTTCGGAGGTGTTTGGGGATGTTTTGACTTAGGAAAGAATAGCAGGTTTTCTGCATTTTTTTGCACAGGCATGTTCTCTTAGGCGATCGCGGCCTTCAGCACGCGATCGCACTGCCTGTGGTATCCCCTACTTCGCGTTCGCGTTCAAGCTCACGCGTTCGCATAGTGCCAGCCCCCTTCTACGCGATCGTGTATTAATTCACGCGTTCGCATAGGCCAATTCCTTAGACCCTCCAATATTTCTTCTACGCGTTTGCTAACATCCACGCGATCGCGATGACCAGTCAGTAGGACCCTTTGCGATCGCATCTCTTTTTCGGCGATCGCGTAGGGAAAATTCGCCCAGTTATTTTTAAAGCTTAAAATAGACCAGTGACGGTATTCTTCACATAATACACACGAGTTCATCTTCTCCATAGCACATAAGGCAATTTTTAGAGCTATTCTTCACCAAATCTTCTTGGGTAAGAATTATCTAACACGTTTTCTTCATTTTCTATTATCATCTATCAAAATCCTTGACCTAAATCATGTAATTTAGGGTGTAAATTGGGGGAAAAGGGTAGAATTAGGGATTTTCAATTTTCTTTGATTTAGACCTCGTTTTGGGGTCGAATTTGAAAACAAATTGTATATCCGGGCTCGTGGGGGAATGGGCGACATAGAATTGGTTCGAACCTCGCATTTTGACCAAGCGGGCCCGAGGTTGATTTTGGAAATTTTGGAATAAAGGTTAGAAATTCATATTTAGGCATTGGGTTTAGCTTGTTTAGCTATTATTAATATTTTAAAGTCATTATTCCATAGATTTGACTGAGTTGGAGCCGAATTTGAGGGGTAAAGCTATACTAGAGGCTTGAGTTGACTTTGGAGCATTCGAGGTAAGTGTTTGATCTAACTTTGGCTTGAGGGAATAGGATTAGAGTGTTGTTTGCTAATTTCTAAATGTTGAGTACGGTGTATAGGCATGGTGACGAGTATCTATACACCTGTGTCTAGCATGACCGTGGGTCCTTGTTTGTACTTATTCTGATATTGTTATGACTCTTCCATGTTGATTGATGAATTCTATGTAATGTGAAGAGTATGGGGACTAATTATGAATTGTAAATTCTTTGGAGTGTTGGCTCGAACAAAAAAAAGACTATTGATTAAGAAATGAAGGAAACAGAAAGAGATATGATTAATCCTTTGCCGGGATGGTTTGAATATATTGATTATCTCCCTTGTTGGGATGTGAAGGTTATGGTTGTTGCTCCCTTGCCGGGATTTAGCTGTTTAATTGTGTTTATTCCTTGCCGGGACGTTTCTTATTATTTGTCTATCCCCTCGCCTCGTTTGGTTATGATTAGTGTTTGGGTAAGGAAGAGTGATAATGCACGAAGGGTCATTCCGTGAGATGTTTTGATTATATTTGCACGTATGGTCATTCCGTGCCATGTTTGATTATATTTGCACGAAAGGTCATTCCATGCCATGTTTTAATTATATTTGCACGAAGGGTCATTCCGTGCCATGTTTGATTATATTTGCACGAAGGGTCATTTCGTGCCATGTTTTTATTATATTTGCACGAAGGGTCATTCCGTGTCATGTTTTGATTATTTATGCACGAAGGAACATTCCGTGCGCTGATTTGATTATAACTGCACGAAGCGTTATTCCGTGCCATGATATGAGAATTATGTGAGGAAAAGCACGAAGGTTGATGTCGTGCACTTTATTTGATTGCTTTTGGTGAGAATGAGAGTAACAGCATGAAGGTTGATGCCGTGCAACTGTTAATTTTTCTGTTCTCATTAATTATTGTTATTGCACGGTTTCTTGCTTAAATTGTTGACTTATATCTGGACTGTACTTCTCCCATAGTATGCTCCCCTCCTTCTTAACTGTTTAATTTCTGTATTCTTTATATATATATATATATATATATATTGAACTGCACAGGTTGGTTTGGTAGTCCTGTCTAGCCTCGTCACTACTTCGCCGGGGTTAGGCCAGGCACTTACCAGCACATAGGGTCGGTTGTGCTGATGCTACACTTCTGTGCTCTTTTGCACAGATCACGGTATCAGAGAAGCTTTTGGACCACAACAGTAGTTGATTGGGAGCTGACTTCAGTCCAGGGACTTTCAAGGTAGCCTAGCTGGCGTCCGCAGGCCGGAGTCCCTTCTATGTTTTTTTGGTTTGTTTTCCTTGTACCGAGACAAACATTGATGTACTTCTATTCAGACTTGTTTTTAGCACTCTTTAGTAGTTCGTGAGTTAGTGACACCGGATCTGGGTAGAGTTGTATTGAGACTTCCGCATTTTGGTTTTTCTGTTATCTAGGCTTTAAGACTTTCGCTTTTATTTAAATGACTCGTTTTATTTATATTGTTGAGGTGTTATCAGGGAATGTTTAAAAATGTTTGGCTTGCCTATCTCCGATAGTAGGCGCCATCACGACTTCCGATGGTGGAAAATCCAGGTCGTGACATTTTGTTAATTCTGATTTACAAAATCTAGTACGAACATTGCAGAAACAACTCAAGTAGCAAAGTGATCGCATAAAGCAAATACCCGGGGTGCCGCCCACGATCAATGGGGTAGATATTGATAAGTATTCTCAAGTGCTGCTCCTTTCCCAATTCCAAAGAAGTTCAAAATGCCTGATATACCAAAGTACGATGGGACAATAGACCCACGAGACCACGTTACTGCATTTACAACAGGCGTAAAGGGCAACGACCTGACTAAGCAGGAGATTGAATTAGTCTTAGTCAAAAAATTTGGTGAAACGTTCACTAAAGGAGCGTTAATATGGTATTCTCTTTTACCCGAAAATTCTATAAATTCTTTTGCTGAGCTTGCAGATTCTTTTATCAAGGCACACTCGAGAGCTCAAAAAGTTGAAAAAAGAATGGAAGATATCTTCAATATCAAGCAAGGAGATTCAGAACTGCTTAGAGAATTCGTGGACTATTTCAACGTGAAAGAATGACATTGCCACGTGTATCTGAGAATTGGGCAGCCATAGCCTTCACAAGCAATTTGAATGAGAAAAGTTCAGAAGCTGAGGCGACTCAAAGAAAGCCTCTGAGAATTTCCAGCAACAATGTGGAATGACGTCTATAACAGATATAGTACAAAGATGAGGATTGAAAAAGATATTATTTTACGACATAAAAAAGAAGAAAAAGTAAACTCAAGACGTACAAAAAATGAAAAAAGATCTGGTAAAAACAAGTACGATCCATACACGGACCTGCGGGAGAAGACTCACGATCAAAGCTGGACAATCAGAGGTACGATCACAGATCAAGTAATAAAGAGTTAGGCTCATCTTCAAGATTTGGGAATGATCGAAACACACGCGAGTCACGAGATGATGATAGGGGTCTGAAGGCAAGGTTTGGTGGTTATAATTTCAATGTGAGCACTTCTGAACTCGTAGTTGTTTAAAGAAGCATGGGAGATAAGGTACGGTGGCCAAAGGAGATGCGATCAAATACAAACAGACGAAACCCTGATCATTGGTACGAATTTCATAACGATCACGGGCATAAAACAACAGATTGCAGGTTTTTGCAAGGTGAAGTTGATCATTTGCTAAAACAGGGGTATCTCACTGAGTTATTCAATAAGAAAGGTAAACAAGCATACATGAAGAACAGGCAAGAGCCTCCAAAACCACCTTCACCCAAAAGAACTGTCAACATTATAAGTGGGGGTGAAGATATCAATGGCGTATCATATACTGCAGCAAATAAGATTTCCAAAGTAACAATTACTCAGGGGAAGCAACTAAAGCATATATTGGAGGAAAAACATATGACATTCAATGATGCAAATGCCGAGGGTCTATTAACTCCACATAACGACGCACTAGTAATATATTTACTTGTACATGACACTAACGTAAAATGAGTTTTTATTGATCCAGATAGTTCTGTGAACATTATTTTGATACGAGTATTATGCGAGATGCAATCAAAAGATAAATTGGTTCCAAAAGCGCATACTTTGTATGGATTTGACAACTCCAGTGTTGTAATGAAAGGGGAGGTGATACTTACTACATTCGCAGAAGACGTTGTCAAATATACCAAATTTCAAGTAGTAGATATGGAAATGGCTTACAACATGATTCTTGGGAGGCCATGGATCCATGACATGGACGCTGTTCTATCAACCTTGCATCAAGTCATTAAATTTCCATCACCATGGGGAATATGTCAAATCAGGGGCGATCAACAAACATCCAGGAGCATCAACTCTTTGGCAAATCCAAGTGTTAAGGGTGAAGAAAAATAGCTATTACAAAATTCAGTTAAGGATAACATGGTGTCAACCTCAACTGAACAAGGTCAAACAGATGTGGATTCAAGACCTGATACCATTCAAGAAACAGAAGAAAATAAAAACATCAAAACCATGATAGAAGAGATGGAGGCTGTGGTTTTATTTATACAATGGCCAAAGAAAAAAGTCTATATAGGAGCCAATCTTAGCCCGGAGGTGAAACGTAAGTTGATTAAATTTTTAAAAACTAACGCAGATTGTTTTTCTTGGTCCTATTCGGACATGACAGGGATACCACCGGAGGTGATGACTCATAAATTAAATGAAGATCCATCATATCCTCCAATCAAGCAAAAGAAAAAAAAAGCAAGGAACTTTCAAGAATCGGGTGATTCAAGAAGAAGTCCAAAAATTGCTAAAAATTGGTTCTATTCGTGAGATAAAGTATCCTAACCGGTTAGCTAATACTGTTATAGTTCCAAAGAAGAATGGTAAGTGGCGAGTTTGCATAGATTACACATACCTTAATAAAGCTTGCCCGAAAGATTCTTTTCCACTACCGCACATAGATCAATTGATTGATGCAACTGCAGGTCATGAACTTTTAAGTTTTTTAGATGCATATTCAGGGTATAATCAGATTAAAATGGATCCAGGAGATGAAGAAAAAACTTCCTTCATAACTGACAGGGGGACTTACTGTTACAAAGTAATACCCTTTGGTCTAAAGAATGCAGGTGCAATGTATTAGAAGTTAGTTACCCAAATGTTTCAAGAACATTTAGGTAAGACTATGGAGGTATACATAAATGATATGCTCGTTAAAACTCAGCATTCAGGAGATCATATATCGCATCTGTTTGAAGCGTTTAAAATTTTACGAAAGTATAATATGAAGTTAAATCCTGAAAAATGTGCATTTGGTATGGCATCAGGTAAATTTTTAGGTTTTCTTGTTTCTAACCATGATATTGAAGTGAATCCTGCACAGATTAAAGTCATTGAAGAAATCCCTAATATATTTTCAAACAAGAAAGAAGTTCAAAGATTAATAGGGAGAATTGTAGCCTTAGGAAGATTCATTTCTAAATCATCAGAGAAATGTTTTAAATTCTTTTCGGCCCTTAAGAAGCAGAACCATTTTGAATGGAATGAAGAGTGTCAACAAGCACTCAGGAATTTGAAAACATACTTATCAAATCCACTTTTGCTAGCCAAACCAAAGGCTGGGGAGAGACTTCTCATTTACCTTGCTGTTTCAGAAGTTGCGGTAAGCGTTGTTTTGGTTCGAGAAGAACAAGGTAAATAATCCCCTATCTAATATGTTAGTAAGTCTTTGTTAGATGCAGAGACGCGATATCCTCAGTTAGAAAAACTTGCACTTGCATTAATCATGGCATCTAGGAAGTTAAGATCTTACTTTCAATGTCATCCTATTACTGTAGTGACTACATATCCTTTACGTAATATATTGCATAAGCATGAATTATCAGGTAGGTTGCCCAAATGGGCCATAGAGTTAAGTGAATATGAAATCATGTACCAACCTAGAACAGCAATAAAATCACAAGTATTAGCCGATTTTGTGGTTGATTTTAGCCAGGGGATGCAATTAGAAGCAGAAAAAGAACTGCAAGTTTTAAATGGTGCTAACCCAGGAATTTGGACTTTATTCACTGATGGCTCATCTAACGTAAAAGGTGCAGGTTTTGGGGTTGTCTTGGTACCACCTACGGGTGAAACTATTAGACAAGCTATTAAATGTCATTCTATAACTAACAATGAAGCAGAGTATGAAGCTGCGATCGCAGGTCTAGAATTGGCACGAGAACTTGGCATAAATCAGATTATAATCAAGAGCGATTCACAACTTGTGGTCAATCAAATGTTGGGGACTTATACAGCTAGGGAAGCAAGGATGCAGTAGTAATTAGAAAAGGTACGGGAGCTGATAAAGCAATTTCAAACCTGGAAAGTCATACAAGCACCAAGGGATGAAAATGTTGAAGCAGACGCCCTAGCTAATCTTGCATCTGCAGCTGATGTGGCAAGTGATGCAAACACCTCCATTATACATTTATTTCACTCAGTTCTCGATCCTAATAAAAATGAGGTAAACTTTAATAATTTAACCTAGGATTGGAGGAACGAGATTGTTGCTTTTTTGCAGTATGGTACCGTCCCTGATGATAAGAAAAAAGCCCATGCGCTACGAAAAAAGGCTGCTCGGTACTGTTTAAAGCAAGGTAATTTATATCGAAAAATGTTCAGTGGTCCCTTAGCAAGATGCCTCAGACCTTTGCAAATGGAGTATGTAATGAGAGAGATAAGGGGCACTGTGGGAATCACGCAGGAGGAAGGTAATTGGTAAGAACCTTGATTAGAGCAGGATACTATTGGCCTAAAATGGAAGAAGAAGCAGAATGTTTCGTGGCTAAATGTGATAAATGCTAGAAGTACGGTAATAATATGCACAGACCCGCAGAATTATTACATCCAGCCATTGCACCGTGTCCATTTATAAAATGGGGAATGGATATAGTAGGACCATTACCTCAAGCAAAAGGACAGGTAAAGTTTTTGCTCGTACTTACTGATTATTTTACTAAATGGGTGGAGGCAGGAACATTTAAACAGGTGCGAGAAAAGGAAGTCAAAGATTTTGTTTGGCGGAATATCATATGCCGATTCGGTGTACCAAAGGAAATCGTATGTGACAATGGCCCTCAATTTATCAGAGCTCAAATCATAGAGTTTTTTGAGAGTTGGAAAATTAAAAGGATTACCCACAGGATTACATCCAGTTGGTAATGGGCAAGCAGAATCAACAAACAAGGTTATTATCAACAATTTAAAGAAGTGATTAGAGGAGTCAAAAGGTAACTGGCCTGAAGTGTTACCCGGAGTTTTATGGACATATCGCACAACTGCAAAAACGAGCATAGGAGAAACACCCTTTTCATTGGTTTAAGGAGCTGAGGCTTTGATTCCAGTTGAGATAGGAGAACCAAGCACACGATTCACGCAAGCGATACAAGAATCTAATGACAAAGAGATGTGGGTCAATTTAGATTTACTGGAAGGTAGGAGAGAAGCTGCATTAATAAGGATGGCGGCACAAAAACAAGTGATAGAACAATATTACAACAGGAAAGCACGCCTCATATTCTTCAAAATTGGGGACTTCGTGCTTAAAAAGGTTTTTCAATCTACAAAGGCAGCCAACACGGGTAAATTGAGTCCAACTTGGGAAGAACTCTATAGAGTTCGTGATATAGCAGGAAAGGGAGCATATGAGTTGGAGACAATGGATGCAAAGTACTACCTTCACATTGGAATGTTGTTCATTTGAAGAGATATTACTTCTAAGGAATACCCACGGTCAATTATCACCATTTTGCGTTTAATTCTTTGAATTGTTAAAATTTTACTAACGATTGTAGATGATAGGCAAAAAGCTAGCCCATACTAAATGATGAGTCACGACCTGTAAGGCACACGGAATAACCTAAAATTCTTGGCCTAGGGTTACAATTATTCTGATAGAAATTTAAACGGGTTAAGCAGTCTTCATCTATAATTGTACATCCGAGTCCCGTATGTGTTTCCTTTTCAGGAAAAGGACCAAATGAGAGAAACTATCAAGTGCTCGAGGCTTCATATTTCAATACTCAAACACTTGGGAGATTACATAATATACACAAGTATATATAAAGAAGGCAGAGAAGATTGAAGAAAAATCAAGCCATAAAAAGTTAAGTGCAGAGTAATAAAAGTCACACAAAGTCACGAGCCAAGGCTAAAGAAAATCTTATTGTAGTTAGGGTAAAAGCTATGTATTAAAGCAGGTTATAAAGAAAAACCTTACATTTATTGTTCTAAAACATGTTATAAAGAAAAACCTCGTGTTTATTATTTTTTCTTAAAAATCTGTTACAAGAAAAAATAGTTACGAGAAAGTTATAGATTTAATTCAAATATATGTAAGATGTTATTCAAAACTTGTCAATGTTATTTCAAAGAAACATGTGTGTTCCTATTTCTTTATCGTATGTTAACACCATTATGAAGTTGAGACGTCTTCTTCATTAAGTGTCGAAATATAAAATGGCCCTCTTTTATAAAACTCATGCTTTAGTCATGAGATTAACAGAAGCATTTTTTAAAGAACAAAAATGCAAAATTATTTTAACTAAAGAACAAAAATGCAAAATTATTGCCCCATAAAAGACTTGTGGACTTACATTCCAAAATCAACCCTCAAATGATAACTAAGGGTTTGATTACAACTTTCCAAAGTAAACCCTCAAAAGAAGCCTAGAGCTTTAAACATAACTTTCCAAAGAGGTACCTACAAAAAGGAATTCAAGATAGTTTAAATTTTTCACTAAGAAGAGGGAACTGAAGAAGGATCATCAACGGACACGGGCTCAACTTGGGCAGGATCATCAACGGTTACGGGTTGATCTTGATTCACAGCAACAAGAGCATCAACAAATAAGGCTTCAGTTTAGCTTGCAACAATAGGATCGATTGGGCTCGAAGAAGATGCGATACCCGTATGAGCTTCAACCAAGGGAGCTTCAATTATGGGAGAAGAGAAATCCTGCGGTTGCTGAGCTCATTCTATGGTTTTATTGACCTTAGCTAATTTAGCCTCCAGGTCAAAGTTTTCTTTCCCAACTTCAAGTAGGGTATCATGACGGGAATTCAAAAAATCCCAACTTACCTCAACATTAAATTTTTATTCAAGGATCTCATAATCCTTTTCCCAAGTAGCAACCTCGCTCTTAAGCTCTTCATTCTCGGCCAAGGCAGAATTACAAGAAGCCTGAAGGGAAGCATGAGAGCTCTCTAAAGCAAGAACCTTATCAACAGAGACTCGAAGGTCTTCTTGTGCTTGAGTTAAATTTTGCACAAGTTTTCCAACGTAAACTTTTTTTTGATCCAACAGAGCCTTCAATGCCCTATTCTCCTCGCTAGCCTTGGATAGCTGTTCTGAAAAGGAGGATTCAAGTCTTTCTTTTTCCTTCTCAACTTGGCTCGAGGAAGCCTTAACAACCACTAGCTCCGAAGTTAACGCTCGTACTTGCTGTTCAAATGTACTTCTGCTATCTTGTAAATCCTCCATGTCAATTTGAGCATTGTCAAATTGCTCTTTCCAATTGTTTGCTTCCAACTGAGAATCACGAGCAGCCTTCTCTGCATCGTGAGCATCCTTCTCCAAATCACGTGCTACCTTCTCCAAGAGGGAGATTCTGTTTATCAGCTCAGTACCAGTAAGATTGGCCTAAAAAGAGGGGGAAGTAAGAATCCCAGAGTCAAAAATTTTTACAAAGTGGATAAGAGAAGGAAAGAAAATACCTTCAAAGTGGCATGCACGATGTCATTCATAAGAGTTAGGTTGCTATGGCTTTCAAGTTTTGCTTTCTCGATTGGTCCAATTAAAGGCTTGAGCCAAATATCAGCTTGACTGAATTTCTCAAGAGGCTGCTGTTAGCAGAAACTTCAATGGTAACGCTCCTCATAGCAGTACTTCTACTTGAAAAACCCACCTCCGTATGGTGAATGATAAGTGGGAGAATTGTCAAAGGAGGAGCGGTGGAAGGAGTAAAAATAGTGGAGGAAGGAACAGAACTGGTTGGTGCAGGTAAGGAAGCAATTATAGGTACGGGAGATGAAAAAGAAGATAAGGGAAGTTCATCTAGAACAGGTCCTTAATTTTCACTACCAAAACCACTATTAAAAAGTTGATCAATAGACTCATGAGTGTCGTGAGGAGAGGCATCATCATCAGGAATGATAACTGGAGCAACAACAGGCTCGTTAAGAGGCAGATGAGGGGAAATTTCAGCCTCGTCATCAGAGATGATACGTCTTCTAGCTCGTGGTCTCATCACCAAGGAGCCTTCATCTTCTTCATCTGAGTCTTCTTCTTCAATAGCTTTTCTCTTTGAAGAGGAACCCAAGACCATTTCTTGGGTTGAAGAGGTACGAGTACCCAAAGAGTCATGAGAAGCCATGATAGCCTCAACAGTGACTCCCCAAATAGCAAATCCTGATAAAAAGAAGGATAAAAGTTAGAACAATAAAAGAAAAAATTTACATATGAGATAAAATAGAAACTCTTACCATGAGTCTTTACTTTCCAGTCGTAACGGCTGGAAAGGTTTTTCCATGACCTACCATCAATTGGAACGGTCTTCAACAATCTTTCTACCCAACCACGAAAGTTGGGCACAGTCTCCACAACACCCATGGTTGCTGAGAAAAGAATAGAAGTGACATTAGAAAAGTTAATAAGCTTAAAAGGAAATGGCACGAGAAAGATATAACATTTACGTGCAAAATTTCACTTCTTAGGGAAGGGAACGTTCTCGTCACCCACTAAACCAACAGTGGGGGCATCAACAAATTGAGCATACCAGCCACGGTCTTTATCATCCTCAGGGCTCACTAAAACCCTTTTGCTCCTGGCTTCTAGGCTGAAAATGCCATTACGGAAAAGCCTAAGGGAATAGAGGTGAATTAGGTAGGGTAAAGTGAAGCCAACATCTGCCATGTTAGCAAGGTGTCTCAAGCAGGCGACAACCCTCCAAATAATTGGACCAATTTTTCCTAAACAAACGTTGAAAAAATGGCAAAAGTCTAGAATGACCGGGTCAATGGCTGGTTTAAACCCTAGATTGAAAGGGTATGTATAAACAAAGGAGAATCCAATCATGTAGGAAGTTATCCTTTGATTTGGGTTAGGAATGATAATTGGAAAATCATCACTCCAGTGACAATCTTTACGAACTATAAGAGTTAGAATTTCTATGATTTGAGTGGGGAACGCATCAACACGATCTAAAGTGGCAACTTAGGTCCTGAGAGATTCTCTATCATGGTAAAAAAAAATTTCTGTTGGGACTATTTCTTCAACTAGAGGCTCATGTAGGGGCTCAGAGGGTTATTTATTCCTAGAAGAAGACCTCTGAGAAAGCGAACCTCTAGTCCTCAAAGAGGGACCAGAACTAGGAGAAGGAGTGGATGAGCTACCACCGTGAGCAGACCCCAAGCTACGAAGCCTACCAACTCTTCTATGCCTAATGGGGGCATTGGGAAAGTTATCTAAAATGGGAGTTCTCTTAGGGTTAGGGTTTGAAGAAGTCATGACGAAGAAGAGTAAAGTGAAGAAGAAGTGAATAAGAGATTTGAAGAAATAAAGTGTTCAATACGCTTTATGTGGTAAAAGACAAGTAAAGAAGTTACATTTGTACTAATGGATAACCGACAGAAGGATGGAAGGGACATAATAATGATAACTGACACTTCATGAACAGGGAAGCCGAAAAGAAAGCCTTAGAAAGTGCTGCAAAACTGTAGAACCAATAAGAGGATGTTACGTGTCTAACGCATTAAATGGAAGTGATAATTGAAGCGTCAATTCTGTCAGAGTATTAATGGTGACAAAAATTCGCTGTTAATGAAATCCACTTCCCAAATATTCAAACTGATGAATAAATGAAAAGTGGGGGGACTAACTGTATTGGAAAAATTATATTTATATATAAAGGTGACGTGGATAGGTCAAATGGTCAATGAATCGCAATCAGTCACGAGTCAGGAGTTACAACAGATACGAGCGAAGAAGGAGGAAGAGGCACGGGAAATCAGATAAGTAACATGGCGCCCATACCTATTTAAATCATTTATATTCGGGAATTAAAAGGAATGAATCTGACTATAGAAAAGAGTGCAGATACGACATTTGATGAGCATTAAATGCTGAATACGTTAGAGAATATATTTGGAATGTAATAATTATGTAACATAGCATTCAATGTATTTAATTACTCATAATAGCCTCATTATGATTCAGGCAAAACGTATATTCTCAAAGGTACCTATAAAAGGGAGATATACGATCAGTGGTAAGTACAGACAACACTATTGAAAGATACATTGGTATTATTTATTAATTATCATCTTACTACTCAGAATTATTTCTTTTTATTCATTTTCTTGATTATCAGTAACCCGAGTTCTTCTAAATTCTAGCTTCAGCTAAAATACCATTTTTTTGGTTAAACAGCCATACGTTTTTTTCTTTTGAAACATGGAAAAGAATGGCTCATAAGAAGTCATATGTTTGGTTCAGATTTCAGAATTGTATAGGCTATCAACGTTCAATGCATGTGACAATGGCTCTCAGAGTCTTAGTAAGTGTGAAAAAGGTATGTTCCTATTGGACTAATTTCCAACCATTTGCTTATTTTGAAAAGTATTTGTATTTAAAGAATAATGAGTGATATTTGGCTAGTTACTCTTCTAAAGAATAATCGGTATTTTAAAAGGCGTGTGCGTAAGGTGAGATATTTTACATATGATTCAGCGAGGCGTAAGCCCTATATGTATTTAATTTTTAATATTTTATAAAATAATATAATTACAGTAAATATTTATAAATAAATAAAATTGCATAAAATTTGAAGAAAACTATATATATATATATATATATATATATATATACACACACACACACATACATACACTACTTAGAAGCACAAGTAACTTGAGTCTAAAAGAATAAAGTTATCTATACGGAGGAACAAAAATGATGACTAACCTGCAAATTGAATTTTGAACTTGTTGCCACGAAGGAGAATGAAGTTCTCTTTGTATTTGTATTTTTTTTTTTTTTTGAATATTCATTGCTTTTGGGAGATATTATCATACTAGTGGACAAGATAAAGAATTGGGAAAGACCATGAATTAGGGCTTCAATCAATAAAATGGTCTTGATTTTTAAATTTAATACATTTCAGTTCCTTTTTAAAACTTTTAGTAATTACCAAGTTGATTTTTGAGAATTTGGGTATTATATGAAGGACTTATTCAATAAATTTTGTTTTAATTGCTTCACTAAAAAAATGCGCCTCAAATGCCCGGTTGTACGCTCCGAACGCCCGGGCATATGCTCTGAATTGCTGATCATACACCTCTTGAGACTTTCGCCCCACACCATAGCCTCGGGACGTTTTTGATGCGCCTCGCCCCAAGACTTGCCCCGAAAACACCTTTTAAAATATTGATTTCTACTATTACACAAAAATATTTTTCTTTTCTTTCTAAAAGCTTATTCAAATACCGCATAAATAAATACTTTCTTAAAAAAAATATGTCATATTTGGCTATTAAATTTGGACCAAAAGGCATAAAAGAACTTTTAAGGGTAAAGAGAAGATTGAAGAAACTTGTAGGGTGAAAGACACAATAAACTCTTCTTAGAGATGCAATGGGGAGGGGAACCAATAGGGTTCATTACTTGGTTCTAGTTGTTAGGGCAAATACAGAGTGTTTTGTAATTCCACCTCTCCGACTCCAACAAGTCAATATTAACTGCAAAAAGAGAAGATGGAGGAGTTGAAGAAGAGGAAGCTTGATGAAATGGCCAATAATGGTCAAATTGATTCAAATTCACTATCATCATCATCAGTAGAAGAATTGCGGTCTTTGCTTGATCCTCTTGCTAAACCCCAGCTTGTTGATCTTCTCGCTAAACTGTATGTATTTTTAATTTTTTGGTGATATTTCTCCATTTTTTTCTGTTTTTTTTCTTTTTTGAATTTTTACAAGGTAATTATTGGGGATGTTTATTGGGATGAAGGGTTCCGTAGTAAATGCTAAAAATCGGTTCTTTTTCCAATTTTGAAAAACCCTTTAGTTGCTTTTATCATGAAGTGTATGTAATATATAGAGTGCGGTTGTTGATTAGGCACGGAGTTTAAAATTAAAAACTTTTGAAATTTGTACCCTAAAATAAGCCATACATATTTGTGTTGCTATAAATGATTCTTTTTGGGACAAACTATGATAAGAATGTACATTTGGCCTAACTCAACCCCAAAAGCTAGCTTGTGAGGTGAGGATTGCCCAAGCCATATAAGGAGACCAAGGACCTCAACTCGGTGGGACAACTCAACACCCTCTCACGCCTAGTCTTCTGGAGCGTGGACAACGTAAATGGGGGCCCAACATCAGTAATAATAATTGGGATGGGCCTGTCTCTGATACCATGATAAGAATGGACATTGGACCTAAGTCAACCCCAAAAGCTAGCTTGTCAGTTGAGGATTGCCCAAACCATATAAGGAGATATAAGGAGACCAAGGACCTCAACTCCCACCGATGTGGGACAACTCAACAAACTAAAAGAGAGAAAGTGTGCCAGATAAAATGTGTCAGGACACAGGGAGTATAATTTAGCCGTAACACTCTGGCTGTCTGAGAAGAACTTCTTTTTGTTAAATGAGAAGAAGTTGGAGCTGAAAATAAGCTTTTGATTCTTATAGGGAAGTTAAACATGTCCTCAGTTACAGGTCAGAATTAAATTATTGAAGGAAACTTGGTGGACCATTGACGGAGAATATGGTTTTATAATTTCTCTAGTCAGATAATAAGGTTACTGTTATATAACAGGGTTAAAGCCGTTTAATGAAATAGAGAGGGGCCGGGCTTCTTCAAGGTTTAAGTTATTGGTTGAATGTGTTGAATGAGGAAACAACTTTAGTGCTAATAGTAACACGTCGGTGACCTGTCATTGAAAATTTCATCATATGCCTAAGTATAGGTATACGTCCTATACGCTATCTCATGATTATCGTTTGGCCTTTTTATTGAGTTTATATCTGATTTTTTAAAAAGTATTGATTTTAGCGCTCAATCTTGACTAGCAGAAATTCTTCACATGGAACATTGAATCACTTATTTGCCTATGGCGAGAAGTGGAAAAATATTAAAAACATAATTACAATCTTATTTTTCCTATTCTGAGCCTAGTTTAACGTAGGGTTTAGTGCAGTTTGGTCTTTCATGTTATCACTAGTCTTATGGTTCAGTTTGAGTATATCCTATTCTCTTTTGATGGTGCTCGTTAGGTTCTGTGCTTGTGCTGGGGGGACATATTTTTATGTTCCTCGTAATTTTGTGTGGTGTGAATTGACATGGTGCATGTGTGCTTGTTTGCATGTTTGGCGTGAAGAGGGTCACAATACCCTTCTATTGCAGAAGAAATTAAAAGTGTTGCAAGCGCAGAACAATCAAATAATAAAGATAGTGTTGCAAGCGCAGATCCAGCTCTTCGAAAGCTTTTTGTCCGTGGTTTAGCTTGGAATACTACATCAGAAACTTTGTGTGCTGTGAGTGCATTACTGTTTGGTGCTTGTGACTTTGTGTTCTCTTGGTGATTGTGCAAATGATGGATATGAGTCCTTAAAAGAATTGTGGTCATGAAGTTTCATGTCACCTGCTTTTGTCTTTTATTGAATCTATTTGATGTGACCTCTCTCAAACCTTCAGCAAATGCATGCATGTTTCAATAACATCATTAAGGATGATTGTGTCCGCAGGCGTTTACAGAGCATGGTGAAATTGAAGAGGGTGCTGTGATTACTGACAAAGTAACTGGAGTATCACGTGGCTATGGTTTCATCACTTATAAAGACGTGGAATCTGCTCAGATGGCCCTTAAAGCACCAAGCAAAATGATAGATGTAAACACTAGATTCTTTAATTATGTTGTCTTGATATTTGAACTTTGTTGGAAATTTATATGTAGTTTTATTGTGTCGATTGCTTGATGCTAACAATGTTATAATAATAATCAAAAGAATTGCTTTATGCTAATATTTCTATCTCTTTACAAGAAGTATTTGTAGGCCTACTGTAGCTAGATACTCTGCAATTTGGATTAAGTGAAACAAACTCTGAACCATGTGTTGAACTTAAATTCTCGAAGTAAAACTTACCTATCAAAACACAGGATATCTCGATATCTCACTTACCGTTTGGACCTTCTTGACTCAAGATAAACGAGATGTAAAGTTTTCTTTGCTAACATACCTGTGCAGGGTCGCATGGCTGTTTGCAACCTCGCTTGTGAAGGTTTAAGCAGTACCACTGTTACCGCTGACCAAGCCCAAAGGAAGCTGTATATTGGAGGTTTATCATCAGACACAACAAGTGAGATGTTGCTCAGCTTTTTTAGTAGGCATGGTGAGATAGAAGAAGGTTCAGTTGCATATAACAAGGACACGAAGACATCACGGTAAGAGATGCATCTGTGTTGGCATTATAAATAATAGAACTGTTCTGTCTGTTAGCGTATCTCTAAGAAGTTTGTAATTTTGTATGAAGTGGTTTTGGTTTTGTCACATACAAGACGATTGAGGGTGCAAAGAAAGCTCTAAACGATCCACAAAGGATTCTTGGGGTAAGGAGACGGTTAGCTATTTTTCTACAGATGATGCTTATAATTTTTGTACTATTCTGCATACAGTATATAATGAGACATTTTCAATGCTGTGAATATTATGGTCTCCTTGCTAAGAGTAGTACTGGTGCTCGGTGAAGTATTGAACTAGGAAAGCTTTGTTATATAGAATGAAATCGATAATGATTGTTACGTGTTGCTGGTTCAATTAAGATTTCCAACTTATTTGTCGTCTAAAGATTTTATGTTTATTTATTATGGTTGCAGGGCAGGAATCTTACTGTGAAGCTAGCTGATAATCACAAGGGTAAAATTACTCAGTCCCAGGTACGAGCAACTATGGTGCCGATGTCCATGCCATTGGCACCTGGGTATCCACAAGCTCCGAAGGCACATCCCGGACCAGCAGCACCTGTTGGTTACGGTTATCCACAAGCAATGGCTGCTTACACAAATTCAACATACTCAAGTCAACCAGCTGCTTACACAAATTCAACATACTCAAGTCAACCAGGTGCAGCTCCTCCATACTCGGGCCAGCCTCAATTTCCTTACCCCCAGTATCCTGTTAAGCAAGAGCCTCAAACAACACCAGCTTCTTTTGGAGGTTACCCATACTACATGGGAAAGCAATGAGTACCGGCACCTGAATCCTCGTAGTATTGGCCTCAGTTTGTTGTCTAATTATATAGCTACATTGTGCTAGTCTCTTCAAAGTACCAGTGCATAGCGGGAGTTTAGTGCATCGGGCTGCTTCAAAGTACCAGTGCCATGTGTTTGATGTTTGTGTATTCTTTCTTACTGTTAGAATACATACATTTTTTTAGCTTAGAAGAGAATATGTAGTAAACGATCTGAATGTAAGATTAGATTTTACTCATGGAAGTTAGTTAAAAGACTAGAAGTTTTTGACAACGTGGATGTGCAGGTCTCTCGTATCAGCTATAAGCTAACATCCATAGTACATAGATAGAACACAGATATGAAAGAGGGTGTGGCCTAGTTGCCTCTGATCCTTTCCTTGGCTAGTTCCTTGTAATATTGCTTTGGCATCGGTTATGTTATTGTTGCATTGCCCATAGAAGTCAGAAAAAGCTCAAAGGACATCACCATTGTCATTCCTGATAACTCCATCACCTAAATTTCCTGGGTTGTCCTTACTACAGTCATCATTATTAAGTTTGAAGCAACTTGGCCCTGGCTTGGCCTACCTGACAAGAGAGTACTTGATTTTCCTTCAATTGCAGGGTACTAAGCCACTAACTACTTTGTGATTTAGAGTCCAGATGGGATAATATGCCTTGGCTTTCTGTATCTGGATGTTTATAATAGTGAAGACCACTTCTCAAGGTAATATTGAGCAGAGATTTGTTTGGTTACATGCCTTCTATCTATAAACTATAAAGTCAGAGACCTTAGTATTCTTGCGAGCATGATCCTTCCAAGTCCAATTATGCCAAGTAACACAAATTAGAAAGAAGAAATAAACTCAGTTGTTTTGTTTGTGAACAAGTTATAGTAGGATTTTGTTTGGATTGAGCTAGGATTCTGTGAACAAGAAAGGGAGCAAATTCTCTTCAAAGATTGTCATCGCTCGTGATGTGGTACTAAAGATATTCCCTGACAGTAATAATAATCCCAAGGTGCGACTGACAGACTCAATATCATTAAGTAACAATACAAGCTACCGTACATGTTCATTCAAGAACCTACGGCTAGAGCTAGGAAAATTGACAAATTGAAGAGAAAATTGGGGTACCAATTCAGTTTCTTCAACTGCTCCAACAAAATATGGATCTTTTGGTCTGCTGATTATGACCTAGAGATTCTAGATGATAAGGAGCAGCAGGTTTTAGTTCATATCAAACAAATCCAAGGTCCTATCTCCTTTCATCTATCTGTAGTATATGCTAAGTACGAGGCAAGATTTGTGTGAGACTCAAGAGTTACTGCGGATAGGATCGATGGCCCATGGGGAGTGGTAGGGGATTTTAATGTCATTACAGACCTAGAGGAGACCATAGGAGGCAGACCCTACAAAATCCTTAATATGTGGGTAGAACATGATGATTACCTAAGGGTTGTACAAAATCTTGGAATGAGCCTATCTTAAGTAACCCTCTATATGTGTTGCACCAGAAACTAAACAAGTTACGCAAGACTCTCAGCACCTGGTCCAGAATTGCATTTGGAGACATATATGAAGAGCCTAAAAGGCTTGAAACTATCATCAAGAACCTGGAAGAAGCATCAATTATCAACAATAACACAGATAATAGAATAAGCCTGTCAAGATCCAGAGCCGAGTTCACCAAATTCTTGAAGCTTCAGGACAGTGTTCTTAGGCAAAAAGCTAGGGTGAAATGGCTTGAAGAGGGCGATACTAATACTGCTTTCTTCCATGGAGTACTTAAGGACAGAAGGAGGAGACTTTCTATACAGAAAATAAAAAATGTTGAAGGCAACTGGGTGGAAGGAGCTCCTGAGGTAGGTGAAGCTGCTGTTAAGTTATACGAGAATTTGTTTAAGGCTGAGACTATTACGGAAGCCAGCTCCATATTAAGTGTGGTCGGAAGGATTGTGATAGAGGAAGACAATGGTGAACTCAGTGCGTAATGTCCCGGAAAATTTCCAAGGATTTCGCGGGTGCCAGGTAGGCTAATTATAATATTTTACGTGCTATTAACATGATCGACATTAATTGGATTTGATAAATAAATGTATAAGTCCTAATATAAGTAATTTGGGGTCCAAGGAAAGGCCTAAGTCTAAGTCAAATTGGAAAATTTCTTAATAGGCTAAAATTCCAAATGAGTTCGCACAAGTCTACACACTACAACATTATGCATCTATAGCTACGGAATATTAGCTATGAATTTAAAAATTATAACTAATACCTAATAATAGCCACAAAAATTAGAATTATATGGCTATTTACAAAATTATAAAATTTCTTTGCCACGAAAATTAAATGGGCAAAGCTAATTCCTCACATTAGCTATAATTGCTAACAATCGTGGCAATACCTATCTATTTAGCTACAATTTTATTGCTACAAATAAAAATTTGTAGCTAATCATAAGTTTTTGGCACACATCAATAGTTATTGTAGCAATAATAACCTTTTAGCCACAATAAATTATTTGAAACAAAATATTGTAGCTAAATGAATGTTTTTGCTTCAAGTTCTAAAAAATTGTGGCAATAGTTAAATGATATAGCAACAAATTTATTGTTGTAATTGAATTCCGTAGCTAATCATTAATTTTTGCCACGAGTTAAAACTTACTATAGTTGTAGTAACTTTTTAGCCACAATAAAATATTTTAGCTAAATGATTATTTTTATTTCAAATTATAAAAAGTTAGTGGCAATATAGGTTAAATTAGCCACATATTTCTTGCTATAATAAAATTTCGTCGCTAATTATTAATTTTTGCTACGAGTTAAAACTTAATATAGCAACAGTAACCTTTTAGTTACAATAAATTATTTAGATCAAAATGTTACTAAATAAATAATTTTGCTTCAAGTTCTAAATAAAAGTCATGGTAATAGGTGGCACATTAGTTACAATTATTAATCACGATAAAATAATATAACCACAAATTTATTTCTACGATAAAATTTTATAACTAATAATTAGTTTTTGCCACAAGGTAAATTTAATGTAACAATAGCAACCTTCTAGCCTCATTAAAATATTTAAAACAAAATTTTGTAGTCAAATAACTATTTATCTTCTTATTTTAAGAAAATAAAAATAGTTATATAATAGTTACAACTATTTGTCATGACAAACTTAATAAACACAAATTTAAAGTGACAATAAATTTACAAGTTAACTATAAGTTTAGTCGTACATTTAGAATTGTCACTGCAATAATAGTATTTTAACCACAATAATTAATGTACAAAAATTCATAGGTGAATATTTTTATTTCAATAGCAAAAATAAGAGTTGCTCAAAATAACAGAAAATACAATAATAATAATATATAAATTGAAGTATTAATAAACTTTAAATTTGCAAAGGTTAATTTTAATAGATAATTTGTATGCCTAATTGTAGCCTCAAAACCTATCAATTTACTTTTTATTTATCAAACTCATATTTTATTTTATTGCATCGACGTTAATTACATGTATTTGGTATAAAATTCAAAATATTTTAGCATTTGTAGAGAGTTTATGTACGTCTGGTACTTAACTATTTTTTTATGCAAGTACTTAAACTAATTTCTTATATATATATATATATATAGTAAGTACTTAGAATAATTTCATATATCCAATAATTCATTTTTAAATAAGTGCTCATATATTAAAGAACTTTGTGATGGTTTTGGTGAATTTGGTTTTGATAAATGACCAAAGCTCCAAATATCAAATTTAGCCAATATGTTTGTATCTATGTACGCTGATCATTAATTACACTGAATTTAGATAAATAGAAAAGTTGTATATTTAATGGTATAATATTATTTTAATAACTTAATAACTATCATAATCTAACTAAACACTAAAATTTAAAAATTAATATAATTAAATAGGAGTATATAACAAAACTAACAATATCGTATATGACGAAAAAAGCTGTAAAGAATATAATAAATTATAGAATATATTTATTTCATGCAAGTTGATTTTCTATTTACTTAGTGTAAATTATGTATTTAATCTTTTATATTTTTTATAGAAAATTTTGTTACTTGTATTTGTTAGTACTTACATTTCTCTTATTTATAAAATTTGTATTAAGAAATAAAAGGAAGCAAATATATATATTAACAAAAAAAAAATACATAAAGGCCAATTGCCCAAACCAAAATCGTCAAAACCTAATAAAAACTTCAATCTCACTTTGTGAATTCCCTTCCCAGCCGCCAACCCCCTTCCTCCCTTTTCCCATTTCTTTCTTTACAACACGTGAACAGAGCAAACCAACGCAATCATTGGTTAGATAGTCGGAAGCCTTCTCTCTTTCTTGGTATGTTTATGTATTTATATTTTTGGATTTCTCAATCCTCATACACCTACTTGATTTAAATTTTAAATTTATATTCTAACAACAACAACAATAACAACCCAGTATAATCCCACTTAATGGGATCTGGGGAGGGTAGTGTGTACGCAGACTTTACCCCTATCCTGGGGTAAAGAGGCTGTTTCCAAATAGACCCCCGACATCATTCCCTCCAAGAACTTTCCATCTTGCTCTAGGAGAGACTCGAACTCACAACCTCTCGGTTGGAAGTGGGGGTTGCTTACCAGAGCAACCCCTCTTGTCTAAATTTGATAAATATTGTGTCATATTGTAATAGATATTGAGTGAAACCTTGAAGATTATAATATAATATTGAAAGGAGCCATAATTTATCAACATTATAAAAATGTGATGAAAATCCTTTTAAAGTTTTGAAAAAAAAAGCCTTCTCTCTTTCTAGGTTTGTTTTCTTATCTTGTTGCTTTTGAATTTGCTCCTCTTGTCATAGCTGCAAATTCTTGTAAAATAATTATCTACACATACTTTTTCTCTCCGAACGTTCTACTATATTTTTTACAAATCAAACTTGCATCTTTGTATTAATCTTTCTTTTGGTTCGCTCATTTTTTTTGTGCTCATTATTGTTTCTTTTGAATTTACAGGGTGTATTTTAATTTATTGAATGCAAAAAGAACAAGAATTCAATGCAAAGATTGAAATTACTTCATTCTTGAATGCGGAAGATCATCTGGTTGAAACATATTCAATCCCGAGATCAAATACTTAGAACTTAATTTTGTTTTGATGTGGAACCCTTCAGAATTTTATAGATTATAGTTAACTACTTTAGAAGACAATTGTATATTTTAGAATCAGTTTTTGAAACTATTTAGATGTCAATTAGTAAAATAAAGTGATATTCAAAATTTATTAATGTGTGATTCGATCAAATATGTATAGATATGAAATATTTAAAAAAAAAAATATTAGTGAGGTGAGCAACACCGAAAAATTTATTATCTCTAATAAAATAATTTTTCATAAATTAAAATAAATTGTAATAAAAATCTATTCACCAAATAAAACATAATTAAAAATTCTAATCATGGATATTTTGATGATGTATAGCTATGAAATTATGGGCTGGTAGCTAAAAATAAAGAGGATTTTACATGAAATACAATCTTTTTAAGACTTGTTTAAATAACTTACAACCACTTCTCAAAAATTACATATAATACAACGTATTTTAAAATCTTACCTTTTTAATTAAACTAGTTTCTGGGCACGCGCATTACGCGTGTATCCCATATGAATGAGTATAAAAAATTCTAAACTAACAATTAAAGAAAAAAGTGAAAGTTTTGAAAGTGATGAATGTCAATCATATTCAATAAAGGTATCATTCCCTTCCCACATAAATCATCTGATGTCTTAATTTGTATTCACGTTGTGCATAAAAGTGATTCATTCATTCAATGACCTTTACACTAAACAAAGGAAATAACTGGAAAAGAAAGCTTGAGTATTGCAAGCTAGCATAGTTCTAAGGAGATGGATTGCTATCTCTAAAAGCAGGAATATCTCAGTTATAACAACATGAAACAATGTTTTTAAACTTCTTTATAGATAAAATGTCAATTCCGACAAATAAATTCCTTAGTCCAAATTGTAGGAAACTATGTTCGAGAACTCGTCTGAAGTTTGATACACCAACTACCAAGTCTCCCACCCTTAATTTGTTTGCTTCACAAGTCTTGTTCATTAGGACCCATATATAGATGAAGATTGAAGAGATGGGCAAAGCTTCATTGATCGTATATATCAATTGTTGTCTCCCCTCCTCATTTTCAATGATCCTTCCATCAAAGCTAAGCGTCATGATAATCACTCCCTTAATTTACAATCTAGCTTCGCTCTTTTAAAGTCTATTTTTCTAGCTTTATGAGATACAAACTCTAAGCGTTTCGATAGTGAAAGCTTTTCTTTTGTCATCACTCTACTGTTTTGTTTGGTTTCCTGGAGATATTTTAATCATGCTTGTTAAATCTTCATATAATATATATGAGCTTTCTTTTCTATATTTTTAATTCCTTTGTTTCCCAGCGTAGAAGGAACTAAGAAACAATGAATAAATATGATAATGGCAGTATCTATTGATAATAAATAAATAGTTAATGANGCAAACTCTAAGCGTTTCGATAGTGAAAGCTTCTCTTTTGTCATCCCTCTACTGTTTTGTTCATTATTTCTTTTCTATATTTTTAATTCCTTTGTTTCCCCGCGTAGAAGGAACTAAGAAACAATGAATAAATATGATAATGGCAGTATCTATTGATAATAAATAAATAGTTAATGAGGCCTTAAAAGATCGGGGCCTAAAGCAATTGCTTCAGCTACTTGGCCCTTCAACCTTCAACCGGCATTGCGGCGAACGCATTCTCTTCAATCCTTTAGTGTCTAAAAGTCGAGTGACAACGTGAGGACAAGGGATGGAGAAGCAGTATATGGATGCCCATCATTCAGAATTACATGAGAACGATCGAAGAATCGCAGCCTGAAATGTAAGACTTTATGGATGCTGAAGATTATCTGAATGATGAGTAGAAGTTCAATATAACTGATAGGCTCATCCTGTTGTGCTTAGTGACGTATGAATACACATAGGATCTTCAATTGTTTAAGGCGGATTAGGTATCTATATAGGCGTCTCCTAGAATTCTAAGCGTCCAAAACTGAAATGTTCCTAATGCTAGCTGTTTTTACTTATTGTGCGTAGAAGGAGATAAAGAATTAATCTTTTTGTCTTACTTTTAATTGTAATACTACTAACCAAACGTTTATTATTGTGA